>JASFAX010003220.1:0-43233 GCA_030737875.1 Allium sativum | reverse complement strand
ACATATATATATATATATATATATATTTCTGACCATACACGAGCTGCTACGAACAGAAATAAAAACACCGGTGAGACGAGCAACGTCCCACGATCCCAAAAATATAAAAATACCGGTAGATTAACTCATATTTTGAAACCTCAAAATATTGATTACAGGGTGCAAAATACTTCAAAATAAAAAGTGCTTACTTAATTTATTAAAAATTACCATAAAATTCTAAAAATTATTTTATCACTACTTCCCAAAAGAACCTTGTCTAAATTCAAACCCGATCTCTAGTTATATCGAATAAACCGTTACGGTCGATAAACGAATCTATAGCGACTATTTTAAAATTTGATTTGGACATATCTCAAAATCTACACGACGAAATCCTGATTTTTCTCTTCCATTAGAAAGATATACTCCACCAGCTCCGTGCGTTTCTTGTTTCACAGAAATTCGATTTAAAACGAATCCTGTACATTTAGTTGAAGTCTGAATCGCCAAATTACGAACTGCAGCGCCATTTCAAGCTCGATTTTAATTATAATATAATTATACGTTCTAACATCGTCGATTAAATAATATATTCGTTATTTAAATAATTAAATAAGTTAATTATTACACCGTAAAATATCCGGGTCATTACATTCTTCCCCACTTAAAAATAATTTCGTCCTCGAAATTGCTAAGTTAGAGGACGACCCTATCTATTGGAATTCCTAAGATTTGTTTACCTCTTATTTCTGATTTCAACTGAACCAATTAATATTGACTAAAATATTAATTCCTTCCGACTAACCTAAATTTTCAAAAATTCTGAAAATTTTCTAACGCTTAAATTTTTCGGAAAATTTCGCCATAACCTCCTTTGTACAGCCCTATCGGTAAAACCACAACTCGCCTCTCTAGGCCTTCTATAACCCAAAAGAAAATCAAAACGCCAAGCGGCTTGCCAAATCGGCTCATAAATTCCAACTCATATGAAATATAAACTTGTACCTTTTTGCTGACCATATCATTATACCATTCCCATTGGTTATCAACTTAACATATACCAATGTCATTCCAATCCATCTCCTGTCAGTTTTTATCCTCAAACTCAAGCAATTGCTTATACTCAAGTCAAATTCCATTTCAAACTTAAGTACAATTCTTGATTCCAAATCCTTATAAAATCAATCAACTTTCTCGATATCATCCCAATATAATTCCGTATTATATATAACCTTGTCCAAGTTTAATTCAAATTAATTTATTCACTTTCAATATTTTAAATCCACTTAACTTCATAAGTTAAATCTTAATTCCAGAATTTATATTCCTGGGTTTATTTCAAATCAATTTGAAACCATAATACCAATTCAAAACCTTTGAATTTCTAAACACTTATTTTCCTTAAACAATTCAAAAACACAACCTTTGGTAGTAATCTGTCACTTAGAACTCGAAAATGAACACTGATGATGTGGCCACACTTATCAGGGTTATTTCCCAGTTTATCGAAGTGAGTTCAATACTATAACACTTTCAATTTGAAAACATTTTCAAAATCTCCCAGGAACTTAAAATTTCCTTATTTTAATTCCTAATCCTGATTTAATTTCAGATTTAATTCATCTTATTTCATATACTTTACTTATATGAATTCTGATTAGTTATCTATAACCATTTCGCCTTTTTATAATCTCATCTGATTATAATAACAACCAACACAACCAATTATACTATGTTAATGTCAAAACATATCATGTTGGTTCATCGTATTCGAGTGTTTAGAAACCCCTATCGATATTGTGGTGCCCCACCATCGAACAGAATTCATAAGCCACTCAATCAATAAATCTCCAAAATATAAAACAAATTTTTATATCAATTAACAAATACGTTCACTCGTATATATACACTCAAACTCAATCTAGGATATTACGAATCCCATCTCTACTGAGTTACGCCACAGAGCCAAGGTAATAACTTAACTTAAGCTCTGATACCAACTGTAATGACCCGAAAATCCGGTCCAATTTGAGCTGACCAAATAACACAAGTCGAACCCCAAATTGCACTGGAAATTCAAGAAATTAATAGAAAGAAGATAGAGGGTGAGGAAAGATAAGGTAGAACTATTAGAATAGAAGAAGAAGAACATCATCATCAGAGTAACACGAATCTCACAGCGGAACGAATAAAATATAACATACCTTTTGAAATACAAACAGTATATGTATAATAACATTTCAGTGTACAACACTTACAACACAGCGGAAATAATAATAGCTATAGAATCTTGAAGCCTCCTGCTCCAATCTCTCTAAGTGTATCTGTAAAATACCGACTACTTGACTGCCCGTACAAATTAGGCACCCAAGAGTTTAGGGAAAACAAACAAATAAACTCTGGGTCAGTCATGGACTGGTGTGAGTAAAACAGTTTTAAACAGTTCGAACAAGTAAACGATATCTCATAAGACCACGTCGTATAACGGAACGGGTTTTTCCCTTATGAGAATCCAAAATATCTTTATATCAAAAACCTTTTGATATTATAATAATGTCTATCAACCACAATATAATAATCATCTAGCAGAAACGCTTTCATCTCACGTTCTACATATATAGTATACAATCAAAACCGCAAGCACGTATTGGGTAATGGATTTCCAACTATGACATGGTATGGAACCACCTTCCGATCAGTGTACTCTAGGAACGATACACTGGAGTTCAACAAGAACATCTTGCAACTCAGCCACACATGACCGACCACTCATTTCGCTTGAGTGTATCGAATGTACATAACCAACGGTTGGGATCAGCAACCGTTTCCCGTATATATATGGGACAGCATTGATAGATTTAAGAAGCAAATGAATATTCTCTAGATAGGTGATTATACACCCTACTTCGGTGCGACCGACTTAGCCATGATGCCTGCCCGATTTTTGTCATTTACCGGTTGTTGAGGCCAGAGGTTACGATTACTTACCTTTCATTGATAACACAATTACTTTGAATGCCACATTAGCGAATCCGTTAATCATTAATTGGTTTACACAAATATTCTGGATGTTATGCTAAGGGAATAAATACGTTGCAACCATATATATTTATAAAGACCAACCCATTCGATCATTGGAAATACTCTGTCAGACACTCATCCATATACGTTCGTTCTGGGACTGAACGAAACCGAAGGCACTATTCAGTACATCTATCTTAGTCCATTGTTATCTAAGATTTATACAATAGCCCTTGCATTTTACTCCGTCTTCAAATTTCTTTGGCATATATGATTCGCAACGCTCATGCCAATACGGAGTGGTTCTTTGGATAAAAATCCATCCGGTCTCTCCATATTAACAACGTTAAAATGGTCGAAACTTTGATAGTTTGTGATTTAACTATCAAATGAAAACATTCCGGTGTTCACGCAACGATCTTAATTCCAAATGGAATTATCGATCAAATCATCCAACATATAAATATATATATATATATATTCATATTTCCTTATTTTCTATGATTAGAAAATATACGTTATTAACACTGGAAAACATTTCCAATCCGCATTCATGTATCACTATTCTTCCACAACCATCAGTCCCTAACTGTAAACTAGTAAGAGAACAATTCTCTAAGTATAAATCCCGAAGGCCGAAACCAACATCAGATCCACACTTAGAAAACCATTCGACTTAACTAATCTCTAGTCAGTTTCTAATATTGTTTTTAACTCTATCCCGAATAACTAAATTCGATCAACTCTAATTGAATAACTAATATTCAACTAACCCAAATTCGATTAACTATGTTTGAATAACTCTAGTTCGATTTGACTCTAACTGATTTACTCTAACTGATTAACGCTAACTGTTTAACTCTAACTGTTTAACTCTAACTGTTTAACTCTATTTGATTCAACTCCTTTTTGATTAACTCCTTTTGATAAACTACGTTTGATTAACTCCTTTTGATAAACTACGTTTGATTAACTCCTTTTGATAAACTACGTTTTCCGTTACAACTATTTCCTTTTTATAACGTTTACTTACCGTTACAAATATTTCCTATTTATAACTTCTATTTACCGTTACAAATATTTCCTATTTATAACTTCTATTTATCTTCTAAATAAATATTTCTTTATTCTATTTATTTTCTAAATAAATATCCCTTTTATAAAATCCTATGATTTTATAAATACTTCCTTTTTATAAAACCGTGTTCGTTTTATAAACCATTTCCTTTTATAAAATCCTGTGATTTTATAAATACTCTATTTTCAAATTGTTTCCTTTTATAAAATCGGTTGATTTTATAAAACTCCTTTATTTCGATATACATTGAAATATTCCTTTTTCCTATTCTATTTGTTTTATCAACATTTTTCCCTTTTATAAAACTCTATTCGTTTTATAAATACTTTCCTTTTTTACAACTCAGGGTTTCTTATGATATTTAAAATATCAAACAACGATGATCAATATCGTTCTAACATCCATAATCAATAACAGATTATAAATCACAACATATATCACAATATATGAAAACAGTAAAATAATTGTTGAGGAACCCAGTCGGATTCCTCCAACCTGTCTCCCTGCATCCACAGATGTTACACAGCATAATATATATCATATTTCATTTTGAAATGAAATATCCTGCTGTACAGAACCATATTTGATTAACAGTACATAGATTAACTATAACTACGTTTTCAATCAAATCTATTTAACAGTCCAGTTTAACAATCAATATACAGCAGTCAATAAATAAAGTACAATTTATATTAAAATATAAATTGAGGAGAGTTAGTGAGTTTTACTCACATTGGACTGTTATCGTTTAAAAACGATTAACTGTCTTTGATTCAATCCAGCATTTTACGTTGCCATAATTTCCGATGAGTTCCAACCTGCTCCAGACTAAATTCATAGCGTAGCCTTTGTCCGCATGACTTCCATGTGATAGATCGCTCGTTAGACCTCGTCGTCGGCCATCCGCACCCATTTCATCTACAACTACACTTCCCTTCATAAATCACGTGAGCTTCTTCCTTTTACTGAAAATGAAAACAATCCCAACTTCATATTCTCCCCAACGTCCAGGCGTCCTTCGAAATCATACCACACTTCAATCCCGCAAGCCCAACAATGTATTTGTCATCACTTCCTACATCCGAAAACAACTGCCCAATCCTTGATGCCTTCCTCAAAATCTTCCATCACTTGTCCATTTCAGCACTGACTTCCCATTTGCTTTCTCAGCACAGTTCATTCAAAACCACTCCAGTTTGCTCGAAGTTCAACACCACCATTCACGACTTAAACTTCGATAACCGCCCATTTGAAACAAAAGCCCAACTCCTTCATTTATACAACCGAAAGGAATTAAACTAAAGTAACAAAATTTCTCTCCTTTCAACCCCACAACAACTTGCACTACCCCTATTTGCTTGCTTCTCAACGTCCCAGCGCTACACATAAAGCACAGACCACCCTTCTCCTTTCTGCATCGGTCTCCATCACACCATTTTTCTATGATTTCAAAACCCGAGGACATCATGCAGCTTCCTCGTATACTCCTTTATTTTATTTTCATATATATATGTATGAAACCGACACCTAAACTCCTCAACAAGACATCATACTTCATGCTCCCAGTACTTCTTTTCTAGTACAAACCCTCCATGCTTAACAAGTTAACAGCATCATGACCCTCCTGTACAACCGCCATATTCACTAACAGTGCGTGCTTCCTCTTTCATTTTCAAACGCAAACTCCTGTGCAAGCCCCTCCACTCCATACTATCATTCATATTTACCTCGCTTTAACCCTCCTCCTGATTTCCGCTCCAGAACGACCCCTCACCCAAAACCCTTCACGTCGAACACTACCAACAGCACCGAGCTCCTTCCAGACTTTCCAACCATCACCATCGTTTTCCACAAAGACCTCCATCGCCCAGTCCCCTCAAATGGAAACTCGAGAACATCAGCAACCCTCCTGAACAGTAACCGTGACCTTCAGCAATCATGCTCCACCCAGCAACACAGTTCATCCCGCCCAGACATCCCCATGACTTCACTGACCAGAACGCAACAAGCTCGACTTCAGCTATCATCGTTTCTCCCAAAACCCAGCGACGAGATTGGAATCGAACCCCTTCAAATCGGTATAGAATCGACGAGAGCGTGATGAGGATCGCGACTATATTCAGCTGAGGATTTATAGATTTTATTTGTAATTAATATGGATTTATGAAGGTGGATGATTTTAATTTCCTCGTTTCAGAGAAAGGTGGAGGCGGATAAAACGATGGAAATGAGATTAGGTTTTCCGATTAAAAGTTATTATATAGGAGAACTTTATTTACTCTTTTGTTTGTGGCTGTGAACTATTGGCGGCGTGGCCTACTTTGATCCAAGTTTTACGTTAGGATATTTTGTTTAGTTCGTAAAAATTAACATACCCACATATATATATGTATATATATATTTCTGTCCATACACGAGCTGCTACGAACAGAATTAAAAACACCGGTGAGACGAGCAACGTCCCACGATCCCAAAAATATAAAAATACCGGTAGATTAACTCATATTTTGAAACCTCAAAATATTGATTACAGGGTGCAAAATACTTCAAAATAAAAATTGCTTATTTAATTTATTAAAAATTACCATAAAATTCTAAAAATTATTTTATCACTACTTCCCAAAAGAACCTTGTCTAAATTCAAACCCGATCTCTAGTTATATCGAATAAACCGTTACGGTCGATAAACGAATCTATAGCGACTATTTTAAAATTTTATTTGGACATATCTCAAAATCTACACGACGAAATCCTGATTTTTCTCTTCCACTAGAAAGATATACTCCACCAGCTCCGTGCGTTTCTTGTTTCACAGAAATCCGATTTAAAACGAATCCTGTACATTTAGTTGAAGTCTGAATCGCCAAATTACGAACTGCAGCGCCATTTCAAGCTCGATTTTAATTATAATATAATTATACGTTCTAACATCGTCGATTAAATAATATATTCGTTATTAAAATAATTAAATAAGTTAATTATTACACCGTAAAATATCCGGGTCATTACACAAGCATTCCCCTAGATTCTATTTATTTGATGTAGACATTATTATAATATCACTGGATTTTTGTATCAAAGTGTTTTGGGTTATAGTAAGGTAAAAACCGTCCATGTTTATGTGTGGGTTGGTCTTACTATTATCTTTTCCTTCGAAAGGATTTTGAAAGTTAAACAAATGGTTGGAGTTTACTCTCACCAGTCCCATGACTGACCCAGAGTTTATTTTGTTTTTATTTTCCCTAAACTCTTTGGTGCACAAATTTGTACGGGCAGTCAAGTAGTTGGGATTTTTCAGATTCACTTTGAGGAGCTGGAAGCAGGAGGCTTCACCAAAGATTATCATATTTCCGCTGTGTACTATGTTGTATCTGGAAATAGGAGTTTATAACTGTTCCAGGAATAACTGTTGTGCTCTGATAATGGTATGTATATACAGTTACTGATTTGTATTTCAAAAGTTATGTTATCTAATATATTTTATTCGTTCCGCTGTGAGATTTGTTGTAACGACCCGGAAAATCTGAACCAATTTAAATTTTTTAAATTGGCTAAATTAGTGGATTTTAAATATTTATAATAAATATTTTAAATAATAGCAATGAAAAGTGAGTTTGAATCGACGTTTGAAAACGAATATAATTAATTCTAATTATAAACAAGGCCTGAAATGGCGCTGCAGTTTCAAAAATGGTATTCAAACTTCAACTGACTGTACCGGGTGCAAACCAAAACGGAATTGAGTGAAACCAAAAATATTTAAATCTGTTAGTGAATACCTTTCTAACGAATCTGAAAAATCGAAGTTTCATAGCGGAAAGCAAAAGTTATGGCCAAATGAATTTTCAGAAAGGTCGCTATGGAATTTATATAGCCCGTGAAATTGGCCATTTTGCATACGACCTCGGAATTCGACGAAACCACTTTTGTTTGATCCGGGACGTGAAGTTATTGCTAGGTTTCAAATTTCATAATTTTTGAAGCTAGTATGTGAGCGTGGCAAAGGAAAACGTGTTTTGTTCAATTATAGTTATATTGGATCGACCAGAAATGGGCCTTTTTGCAAACGGTCTCAGAATTCGACGAAACTAGTTTTGTTGGGACCGTATCGTCAAAACATAGCCAGATTTATTTTTCTGGAATTTTTCGAATCAGTTTGTGGCCCTGGCAAATTGAAATGTACGTTCAAATCAAATATTGAATGTTATATATTTTAATCTGAATGAAAACTGACTGAAACAGTCAAATGGGCCTACGAAACATATCCCATTGTGTTCGGAATGGGGGTAAAACACTAGGGACGGCAGTCGTTGGGTTTGAATTGGTGTTCGGGTGTGACAAGGGGTATTTTTGGATTTTTAAAACTTTATAAATAAAAAAA
The DNA here is from genome assembly GCA_030737875.1 of Allium sativum. Classification (NCBI taxonomy): domain Eukaryota; kingdom Viridiplantae; phylum Streptophyta; class Magnoliopsida; order Asparagales; family Amaryllidaceae; genus Allium; species Allium sativum. The sequence goes on along the minus strand of JASFAX010003220.1, from coordinate 34,771 downwards.
TTATGACTGGTCCACGTCAGAACCCCCCTTCCCCCCCCCCCCCCGCCCCCGATATTTTCTCTCCCCCCGTAGCGATCGAAGGCGGAAAACCATTCAATCGTTCCCGTCCACTTTCCGATCAATCCGCGCAAAATTAGCCCCGCCTTCAGTTGAAGATTTTGTACAGCTCCTCGAGATCTTCAAATCCATATATAGTTTGGAATTTTTCGTGGCCTGTGGAGTGAGAATTGACGCCTGGAAGTCGACGTCTTCAAGCCGCCGCCGCCATCTCCCCGAGCCGCCGAGTTCAACCCCCTCCCTGGCGCACGTGCGCCTCTCCAAGCCCTTCCACGTGGCAGTGGCCGATCGTCGTATCGAGCAACGGATTTCACGAAAAATCAAAACCTGGTTTTGAACCTTTCAGTTGAGAGGTACGACTATTTAATTAAAACTGTTTTTAACAGTTTAAAACCGTTGCAAACTTTGAAAAATCATATCTTTTTCATTTCTTGTCGAAATCTAGTGAAACAAGAGACAGTGGACTCGTGTGGACGTCTTCTACCTTCTAGAAGAGACCGCATATTTTTCTGAGCCTTCTGCTATTTTTGGTGGAGTGGAACCCAATGTGAGATTTCTAATTTATAAACGATATGGAAAACGACGATGTATAAATTATATAGTCGATGTATGAGTTATATAGGCGTTGTACACCTCATGTATAAGCATTGTTTAAGTTGTACGTTCAATGTATAAGTTATATATGCGTTGTAAAAATTATATATGTGTTGAAATATTAGTGAAATGCTATATATATATACGCCCCTCGTCCACAAACCATGGACGATATTTATTGGTTGTGATTGGTGTGAAAATTGATTGATAGTGAATGGTTGATTGAAATTGTTTGTGGTTGGAATTGATTGATTGTGGTTGAAAAATACCCATTTGTGGTTGAGAAATATTTGGTTGAAACCACATAGGATTAGTTTGTGGAAATGGAAAAAATATACATGTCGCCTGCGTGCGAACTAGATGCATGATTCCCCATTGTCAAAAGCGGCCAGGCTTTAAGGTAGAGCGAGGAGCCGTACTAGGGACGGTCCCGGTTTTAACTACCCTGCCGTTATGCTGCCGAAATTTTGAATAATATTCATGTGTTAGAATTTTTTTCCTGTATTGAAACTATATTCGTCTGTTGAATAGAAAACCTTCATGTATTGAATTGAAATTCATTCGTTGAATAGAATTCATGTGTTGAATAGTATTCGTGTTTTTAAATATAAAAATCACCTTTTTTCTATATATATAAACTATAGAAAACCTTCATGTGCTGAATTGAAATTCATTCGTTGAATAGAATTCATGTGTTGAATGGTATTCGTGTTTTTAAATACAAAAATCACCTTTTTATCTATTTATATAAACTATAGAAAACCTTCATGTGTTGAATTGAAATTCATTCGTTGAATAGAATTCATGTGTTGAATGGTATTCGTGTTTTTAAATATAAAAATCACCTTTTTGTCTATATATATAAACTATAGAAAACTTTCATGTGTTGAATCGAAATTCATTCGTTGAATTGAAATTCATGTGTTGAATGGTATTCATATTTTGAAAGAAATTGTTTTATAATAAAAATCCAATTTTTATCATCGATATGAACTATATAAAATTATCTTGTTTTGAAATAAATTGTTTTATAATAAAAATCCTATTTTTATCTCCTATATTAACTATATAAAATAATCTTGTTTTGAAATAAATTGTTTTATAATAAAAATCCAATTTTTATCATCGATATGAACTATATAAAATAATCTTGTTTTGAAATAAATTGTTTTATAATAAAAATCTTATTTTTATCACCGATATTAACTATATAAAATAGTCGAGTTTTGAAATAAATTGTTTTACATTAAAAATCACATTTTTATTATATACATGAATTGTTAAAAATAGTGAAGTGTCGAAATAGAAAACAGTTAGATAAAAATATCATTTTTATCAAATGTATGAAATTCATATAGATTTATAATCGAAGAATCGATATATATATATATATATATAAATAGAATTGAAATATATCGAATAACGAAGCTGCAGTTCGTATTTTGAAACCGTGATTTCAAACGATTAGTGCGGGAGATCCGACCATCGGATTTTCCCGAAATCGCAACCGTTGGGTTCGCTTTGGAAATATCTTTCCAACGACACCAACTTTGTAAAAATCCAACGGTTGGATTGTCTGGAATGTTTAATTCAAATCTGAAGAAAAACAGCGCCAGAATCGATTATATATATATATATAATTATATTTAATCGAATAACGACGCTGCAGTTCGTATTTTGAAATCGAAACTTCAAACGATTATACCAGGAGATCCGACCGTCGGATTTTCCCAAAACTGGAACCGTTGGATTCGTTTTGAAAAGATCTTTCTAATGATGTAAATTTTGTGAAGATCCAACGGTTAGATTTTCAGATATGTGTAAATCAAATCTGGAGAAAAACAGCGCCACGGCCGCGTTATGGCCCGAAGCGTCGTTTTGAATAAATTGGCTATTTTAAAATAAATAAAAATAGCGATAAATTGTTATAAAATATTATAAATGATATGGATGCAAAATTTAGAAACTAACTAAAGGTTGGCTAAGTCGAATGGTTTCTTGGGTATATATCTGATGTTGGTTTCGGCCTTTTGGGTTAATATTTTGGAAATCGTTCTCTTACTGATTGACGGTTAGTGACTAATGAATTGAAATGATGCGTAGTAGTGTTTGTGTAGCACTTGTTTATTATATATGCGAGTTGCTCAGAAAGACCGGGTTTATCCTATTCTGAATAACTGAATCGACGATAGGAAATCGAAGATGAAGACGGTGGTCGAAGACCGGAGATCTTCACCTCGTTTGGATGGTAACCGAGGTCCTGATCGGGAGGCATCCCGAAATATGGATAATGAGTGGTGATCGTCCAAACGTACGTGGTGATCGATGGGTTTGCGAGGTATATAGTGCCTCCGGTTTCGTTCAGACCCCGAACGGACTTGCAAATGGACAGTGTGTCTGACGTTGGAATTTATTCTGCGTGATTGATAGCTATCAGTTGCACGGTGTGAATTGCCTGTGTGGCATGCTAAGATGCAGTGATCAGGGCTTCTGTTGAAAAGCAAAGTCTTGTGGTGATGATCAAAGCACCGCCTGTGTGGCGTAGCTTCGTGTATAACGTGAAATCGCGAGCCTCACACCCCGGTATGAACCAGAAACGGGAGCAGGACCTCAGGGAGGACATGTGTTTCTTTCTAGCTAGAAGTGGCGTCAGTGGTTTTACACGCCCTGACGAGTTTGACTTATGTGGTTGTTACTGTTGCGAGGCACCTCGGTTAGATCGGACGATCCGGGTCCGATGGAGCCATTCGTTGGCTCACCTACGCCCCATAGGGCTGGGAAACGCATTGTTCAGGAATTTTAATCCACATCGGTGGACTGGCCCTGACGATCCAAGGGTCACTCGAGCTCTGATCCTGAGGGGCGGGCTAGAGCATCTCGAAGTCGGTAAGGACTATCTTTTGCCTTGGTTCATGACGGAAATCCAATTTCCAAATACGACATCGTGCGGTTTTGATTGTATATATATGGCGACATGATATATGGTACCCATGCCGTCTATGATTGATAGTTATGATTCGAAATTGTTTTTGAAACATGTAAACACTAGTAATAATATCAATTGCTTTTGTTTTATTCGTATCAACCATATTTTGGCCATTATAAGGTAAAACTCTATCCTCCGGTTTGCGTTGCATTGTGTGATGGGAACTGAGTCTTATAATGGCTTCATTTTTATAAAAAGCATTGCGATGTTTCAAAGAATGATTTGTTTTAAAGCACTGGTGATCCGATGGAGTAAACCCGTTCCACGAAAGTGGCGTGGTCCTGTGATTAACCATATTTCAAATGTGTTGAGTAGATTTCTCATACCAGTCCCATGACTGACTCGTAGTTTGTTTCACTTTCAAACTCGGGTGCCCCTTTTTCTACACGGGCATCCTTGTATTCAGGTTTAGCTGGCTCTTTCTGGATAGCTGGAGCTGAAGATGGATTCTATTATTTATCTCCTTTTATGCTGTTCAGCTCCTATTGTACATTATGTTTGTTTTTCGCTGTAGACTTTTATGTATAGCTGAACTGTATTTGTACTATGTATGATCCTGTATACTGTGTAACTCTGATGTTTATGTTTATCCAGTGTATTATTTTTTCATTATCTGGTGTATTTATTTAATTCTGTTCTGCTGTTATCTGTTTATGTGTTATATTCCAAGGATTACCCTTGCCACCGTCAGTACGGGGTTTGGGGTCGTCTCATTTGTGTTCTTCGTTTTTCTTCTATTCTAATATTTCTTTCTTTCTATTTCTCATCCTCTGACTTCTTTCTAATAATGATTCGTATTTCTGTGCAATTTGGGTTGGACGTGTGGTGTTATTAGTCAACTTAGATAGTACGGATTTGCGGGCAATTACAGTTGGTATCAGAGCTTAGGTTGAGCGAATACCTAGGCTTGGGTGGGATGTGCTCATTAGAAATAGGGTTAGTAGTACCCTAGAATGAGTTGAGTGTATATACGAGAGCACGTATTTGTAAATTGATATAAAAACTGTTTTATATTGTGCTGGATAGTCTGTTGAGTGGTTTATGAATTCTGATCGAATTGTGGGACGCCACGAAGCCGATAGGAATTTCTAAACGCTTGAATAGTGAAATTGACACAATATTGTTTTAAATTGGGTAAATGAAATAAATTTACTCAAAATTCTATTTTTGATAGAGAAAGAATAATTTTTCTTAAATTATTATAATATATGGATGTGTTAGTTGTTAAAATTATAATCCAATGAGATTATAAAATTGAAATGGTTATATATAACCAAAATAAAATTTGTATATGAATAGTATATACAAATGAGATGAATTAAACTTTAATTCAAACCAGAATTTGGATTTTTAAATCCTGGGAAGTTGGAAAATATTTTTGAAGTATATTAAAATTATATAGCTTTGTTTGAATGGGATTTTAAAAAAAAATCATTTGAGATGGATTTTGAAATTGTTTAAGCACTGAACTCACTTCAGTTGCTGGGAAATAATTCTGATGATGATCGCGACATCATCAGTGTTCATTTTCGAGTTTCTAAGTGATGAATTGCTACCTTAGAAAAGTTCTTGGTCGAAATTTGTTTTGAAAGTAAACAAGTAGTTTGAAAATTCAAATGTTTTGAATTTGAAATGGAAATATATATGTATATATTTATGTGATTTCGGAAGGATTTGAAAGGAAAACCCAGGAATTTGAATTCTGAAGTTTAAATTTAACTTAAGCAAGTTAAATGGATCGAGATAAATAACTTAGTGAAATTCAATTTGAATAAGATTGAATGGAATTTGAATTGAGTGTAAATCATTTAGATTAAATGTGTGAAAAACCAAAAGTTTTGGTTGGAGCTAATTTGTTAAAATATGAGGAGCTGAGTTTCAACATAAGTGAGATTTTGAAAAGTAATGGATTTGTTCCATTTTTCCTACCTTAGCAATTTCGAGGACGAAATTATTTTAAGGGGGGAAGAATGTAACGACCCAGATTTTTGAACAGTTTATTTTAAATATTAATATGGTTTTAAATATTGAATTTATAATATAAATGGTATTTTATTGGGTTATCCATTAAATAATCGAAGTACGATTTATTTCGATAATCATCGTAATACGAGAATTTAAAATAAATTCAATTCGAGGTTAGAACTAAATCAAAACAATTCAGATGATCAGTATTAATTGTATTTGAATATAGATGATGATAAAAATATTTTATTATCAGGAAATTTATTTGTTTTGAATTTAAATTATATTACTTCAATTTAGTATGGTTATTTTATATATACGTTCGGATTTAAATTATATAGTCTATTCTGTTAAGTTCAGAATAGTGTAATTACATTGGAACGACGGTCGGTACGCTAAAATAGCGGTTCACGATTTTTAATTGTGAACCCCGAGATATTTGATTGTGGATAAGATCGAAATCAATTCAGTATCTATTTAAAAGAAATAAAAATCGCTTTATTTCAAATCAAATTAAATCGAGTGTGTACTTTGGGAGACAATTCATTAAATAACCTGTACGTTGGTTCCCCTCTTCATCTATAAGTAACGCGACAGTTCCCCTTTCTATTCAGTTACAAAACGCAAAGCTTCAGATTAGAAAAACAAAAATGGCCGAATTCATTCCTCTTGTTCCTCTTCTAATTTCTGTTTAATGAGATAAATTTATAAATCAAAATCAAATGGCCTTTGCCTTATAATCTCCCTTCTTCATTTATAAGTAAGCCGCAACTACCCCCTTTTTCCCTTTAATCTCTTTTGTTTAACCCAGTATTCCTCAATCGAAATCGAATAGGAATTTATACCGCTCATCTCAGAATCAAATTTAAATCAATGAATTCCTGTGGCTCGCGTCCTACCTAGTTCGTTCGAATGTTTGGGGGATGTCGATGTTGGATACAAGGGGCTACAGTCCGACTTTGGTAAGAGATGTTGCTGACGCGATGGTTGACTATCGCCAGCACAGGCGGAAAGCATGACACAAAAAGGGATCGCTCGACTTCATTGTGCGCGGGTCCAGTTGAAGACGCGATGGATTTTGGGATTCGAACTGGAGTGTGATTCGGCAGTCGGATCTGGGTATGAAGGTGTACAGTGTTCGATGTTGGTTTTGAGGGTGGAAGGGATGAATGCGTTGAGATTTTCTGATGGGTATTGGAGGCGGGTGCTGTGTGGATTTGAGAAGCTGCTGTAGGAAGATACGGGTAAGGTACTGTGTGTATTGGAAGGTGAAACTGGAAGTATAGAATGGTGGAAATCTTTGGGAAGAATGGTGGCTTGGGTCTGCTAATTCAAGGAGAAATGGTCAGGAAGTAGTAAGGTAATTAAATAAATAAAATTTGTATAGTTAATAAATTAACATGAATTAATTTGTGAAAATAAAATGCAATCTCTAACTCATTTCCAGATCCGTTCGAAACATTATAAATTGTGTGATTCGTATGGATTTGGCTTCACGATGGAATTCACTTTGAGATTTTTTGGAATTGACTGGAATCAGAATGAATCGATAAAATAATCACGGTGAGTAAATCTCACTCACCTGTTAATTAGAATTATTTTTATCCATTAAAAATAATTGTTGTTGCTTGTTTGGATTTTTTTGGTTGCTTTAAATATATTAGTTATTTAGGGTTGACTATTATATATATATATATATATATATATATATTGGGTTGATGATTGGTTGGATTCCCGCAGTCTCATTAGCGGATGCCCGCAGTACCATGAGCGTATGATTTCCCTATGCGCCCCACAAATATATATTAGTGGATGACCTTCTATACCGCGATATCCTGCCTCGAAGCAGGATAGGTATTATTTATGTTGACTAACGTCTGTAGATGCAGGAAAAACAGGTTGGAGGGATCCAACTGGATTCCTCAAAATATTTTTATTTGTTTGTTTTCACATATATTATCATATATGATGTGTTGATTGATAATTGAGTGGTTTGATTGTTAAATATCACTGGGGCCTAAGTGTTGATATTTAAAAATATCGAAAAAGGAAATTTCTAGAGTTAAAAAGGGAAATCTATTTTTCTAAAATAGAATTTGAAATTTGAATAGAATAAAAATATTAACTTGTTTTAAAAGAATAAAAACAAGTAGTTCTTTTATAAACGAAGTTTATAAATGAAGTGAAAAGAATTATCATTGGATAATTCAAAAATTAAAATACGAGTGTGAAATTGAAAAGGGAAATCTATTTTCCAAAAGTAGAAATATCGATTTCAAAAGAAACTGAAATCAAGATTTGTTTAGCAATGAATATAGGAATTTAAATAGAATTTGAATTTAAAGGAATTCAAATAGAATTTGAATTCAAAGGAATTCAAATGGTTTTGAATGAAGAAAGTTCAAATGAAAATTAAAATATAGAGATTTGAAAATAGAATTCAAATGGAGTTTAACTATAGAAGTGAAATGGAGTTTAAATATAGGAATTCAAATAAAAGTGAAATGGAGTTTAAATATAGAATTCAAACAGAGTTGAATTGGAATTTAAGTATAGGATTCAAGTAGGAATTTAAAAATAGAATTTTCAAATAGAAATTGAATATAGAAATTTAAACGAAATGTGAGTATAGAATTTGAATAAGAGAAATTCAAATAGAATTTGAATAAAGAAAATTCAAATAGAAATTGAATATAGAATTCAAATAGTTTAAATATGGAATTTGAATACATAATTCAAATAGTTTAGATATGGAATTAAATATAGAATTCAAATAGATTGAAATGGAATTTGAAAATAGAATTTCAAAATAGAATTTGAAATGGAAATTTGAACATAGATTTCAAATAAAGTTAAAATGGAGTTTGAATATTAGAATTCAAACAGAAATGAAATGGAGTTTGAATATTAGAATTCGAATAGAGTTAAAATGGAGTTGAATTCATTTTAACGAAGTTAAAACGTTTATATTTATAAATATAATTAAAACGAGCTTGCCACAGCACGGCAGTTCGTAAATTGTCGTTTCGAACTTCAATTGAGTATACAGAACTCAATTGAAGTCGGAATTCTTTGAAACAAGAAATGTCAGGACCGATTTGATAATAGTTTTCTAACGGAGGAGAAAAATCTGGATTTCGTCGAATAAATTTTGAGTTATATCAAAATCAATTTTTCAGAAAAATAGCGCCAAAACCATTTAAAAACCATAACGGATTATTTAATTTTATAAAAGGATTTTAAGCGAATAAAATTCGAATTTCTATTTAGAAAATTTTATATTTGAGTTGTAAATTATATGTGAACTCAAGTGGAGTAATGAATTGATTTTTGAGACAGAAATCGGATTTTTTTTTATTACTGAATAGAATTAACTAATTTGAATAGAAATTAGTTCATGAGATTTTGAATTGATATTGGGCTTTGAATAAGTGAATTCGATTTGAAAATTTATATTCGAAATCGAAAAGGAAACTAGAATTGAAACTGAAAATCAATTTGGTTGTGAGTAAGTTAAATTTTTTGTTTGAACATGTTATGTTCAAACAAAGAAGTGAAATAGGCAAAATAGCTAATTAAAGAATAAATGAGCGAAACTGAATTCAAACGATTGGATTGAGTTGAATTGAATTGGAAACAGGTGAGCATGTGTTAGACATGTATGGGATGGAGTATATGAAGAATTTAATTTATATGCCCGACAAAAAGGTACATGTTTAAATTCATATATGAGAATTTATGCGCCGTATCGGCAAGCCGCTTGGCTTTTTCTTTTTCTTTTGGATTGGTGAGGGCCATGGGAGACTATTTGAAATATCCCGATTCTCTCGGTACAAGGGAGGTTGTGGCGAATTTTTCCGGGAATTTAAGGAGTTAGAATATTTTTAAGAAAAATTTGATAGTTAGAAATAAATGTATCGACATATATAGAATTCGATAAGGAAACGCATTTAAAAATAGAATATTATAAACAAAAAGGGAAATCGATAAGCTGGTAATAGAAAGAGAAACATCTATACGTTAATAATGAATAATTGTTTTTTTATAATGTTGATTATTCGGGGTAAGTGGTTTTGTCTGTTTCGAAGTTAATGATGTTTTCAGTCAAGGTCTGAGAGGTAATTTTACCCCAACTTAATTGATTTCATTTTTAATTGATAAATAGCAAGATCCGATCTCGAAGAGAAGTGTTGGATAATAGTTAGTTGAATAAAATATTTTGGGTTGTTGTAACGATGTTTTACACAGCATTCATTTTAACACAAGTGATGGAATTTTGGAAATATAAAAGTAAATATTTCCTGAGTATAATTAAAGTAGTCGGGAAAGAGATAAGTGACTGAAATTGTTTCAATTTCAAATAGAATATATTTTCTAAGTGTAGAAAATAAAAGAAGGCGAGATATAGAAATGTTTTCAAAAGAATGTAAGAGACCGAGATGATAATTGAAAATATTTTTTTAACAAATATTGATAAGGAAATGGAAAGGGTGATTTAATTAATGAATAGTAATCAAGGGGCCCAGTGATTGTTTGATTGTTTTGAATGGATGTTTGTTTTTCTTCGATAGTTAAATAACCAAGTATCGAAGTACTTGCCAATATCGTTGTCAAAATGGAGAGACCGGTTGGATTATTATCCGTGAACCACTCTGTACTAGCAGTAACGTTGCGAATCAGATTATATGAAGATAATCAAAGACGGAGTAAAGTGCAAGGGCTTTTTCTATTAATAGATATTGTGCCTTCGGTTTAGTTCAAATCCCAGAACAAACGTAAATGGACGAATGTCTGACAAAGTATTTCCTATGGTCGAATATGTTGATCTGTACAAATATATATGGTGGCAACGAATTTATTCCCTTAGCATATTATCCAGAATATATTTGTGCAAATCAACTAGTGATTAACGGATCTGACGATGTGGCATTCAAAGTGATTGTGCTATCAATGAATAGAAAGTAATCGCAGCCTCAGGCCTCAACAACCGGGAAATGACAAAAATCGGGCAAGCAGCATGGCTACGTGGGTCACTCCCATTAGGGTGTATTATCACCTATCTAGAGATTCATTTAATTTCTTGTTCTTATTCGATGTTGTCCCATTCGGGAAACGGTTGCTGATCCCAACCGTTGGTGATATACATTCGATACACTCAAGCGAAATGAGTGGTCGGTCATGTGTGGGCCGGGTTGCAAGATGTTCTTGTTGAACCCAGTGTATTCCTCTCTAGAGATACACTAGCGGAAGGTGGTTCCATAACTTGTCATAGTTGATCTCCAATAAGCACCCTGCGGTTTTTGATTTTATATTATATATGGAGCGTGAGATGCAAGCGTTCCGCTAGATTCTATTTATTTGATGTAGACATTATTATAATATCACTGGATTTTTGTATCAAAGTGTTTTGGGTTATAGTAAGGTAAAAACCGTCCATGTTTATGTGTGGGCTGGTCTTACTATTATCTTTTCCTTTGAAAGTTAATCAAATGGTTGGAGTTTACTCACACCAGTCCCATGACTGACCCAGAGTTTTTTTTTCCCTAAACTCTTGGGTGCACAAATTTGTACGAGCAGTCAAGTAGTCAGGATTTTTCAGATTCACTTGGAGGAGCTGGAAGCAAGAGGCTCCACCAGTTAGCTATAGATTATCATATTTCCGCTGTGTACTATGTTGTATCTGGAAATAGGAATTTATAACTGTTCCAGTAATAACTGTTGTGCTCTGATAATGGTGTATGTATATACAGTTACTGATTTGTATTTCAAAAGTTATGTTATCTAATATATTTTATTCGTTCCGCTGTGAGATTTGTGTTCTTCATTTTTCTTCTATTCTAATATTTCTTTCTTTCTATTTCTCATCCTCTCACTTCTTTCTAATAATGATTCGTATTTCTGTGAAATTTGGGTTGGACGTGTGGTGTTATTAGTCAACTCAGATAGTACGGATTTGCAGGCCATTACAGCGGGGCATAAACTGCACAGGTTACAAGTACCCATGAATTAACTTACACAATTTGAATGAAAGGTATATGGCAAACAATAATAATTAGACATAAGGAATTACCTAAACTAAAATATTTTGGTAAGTTGAGTTATCTGAATTTTCGATGTAAAGTTTAATAGTGATTTTGAAATTAGAAAGGGAATAGGTTTTACAAACCATTGAATTGGGAATACACAACAAGATTAGATTTTGACATAAGTTATCGATCCCTTAAAAAAATTTATTGATTATAGAGGGATAAATTGTTTTGAATGTTAGGCAGTATATAGCCCAGTTTATTACTAGTAGTAATAGTAGCAGTTTGGGATTCTGATGACCTAGACATGGATAATTGATGAGATATGACACTTTTGGCTGACTGTAGTATGTTTTCTCTATGTGCTAGAGTATTCTACCCGGTATTTCCATGGTGAGGACAAAATTTCTTTCCCAAAAACAAAAGGTTTTATTCAAATTTCTGTTTGAAAATTTACAAGTTAATTAATAAAGAAGAGAAAATCTTACTTAACCCCATTTCCTTTTCGAGGACGAAATTTTTAAGGGCGAGGGGCTTAATGTAACGATCCAGAAGTTTTGACCAATTTAAAACAGAAATTTCAAAAATAAAATTAGAATTTTTGGAAATAAAATTAATTTAATTTGGGTTAAATATGAATTTGTAATTAAATATAAAATGAATTCTAATATAGTTTTAATATCATTATAATAGTAAAATAGATGCTTAATTTCATCAAAATATAACAGTATAATTTTAATAGGAAATTTTAAGGATTTTTTACAACCAATTTTTCTGATAAGTATTTATAAAACTATTTTTTAGTGAATTCTTTTCTATTTAAATAAATATAGTTAAATATAAATAAATAAAGTAAAATGATTATTTTCAAATGTTAATAAGTTGTTAACATCATTTGGTTTGGTAACATAAGTTGTTGAGTATTTAAACGATTAAATGTGCCTTAGAACTTAAGTTTTGAAAGGCAAGAATTATTTTATTTACACTAGAATCAATTACAAGAGTTACAAGATGACAACTAACTATACAAATTTATATAGACCACTCTAATCACTCAGTAATTAGAAAAATAATCATATACAGATATCTACATAAATCCCAGAAAAAAACTCATTACTGCATTTACAAAAATAACATATAATTAAGTAATCTACCAGCAACCAGAATGCCAATTCCAAAACTCGGCATTAACTTATTACATCTCACATGCAATACTCAAATACCAGAGCATAAGCAATACTCAGGTACCAGAGGCCAATAACCATTTATATATGAACCAAAACAGCATCACCATAACAACGTAGGAACCAAAGAATGCATAAACCAAAGATCAAGACATAGCAATTTGACAAAAGGAACTTCATCAACCAAATTGATACAAGAGGCAACAACAAAATTGCTCACATTAAACAGGATTCCCCCTGGTATGCCGAGGTGGAAACTTCATAGTATTAGGAAGGAACTTAGAACTTGAGTTTTAGCGACATATATAACCGTAACTAAATTGCAACACCCTAGAAATGTTACAAAAGTGTTGCCATATGTAACCATGCATCTAAGTCCATGGTTTTCAAGAGGGGCTAATGGTTTTAGGAAGTGGTTTCAAAAGTGGCATGTTGCATGTCCATGGTGTGTAGTAGGGTGACATGTGTCCCCTAGGATTATTACTAAAACACCCTTGAGTGAGGCTATAAAAGGAGGGCTAAGCCTCTCATTTTTTCACCACTCTCTCATTCCATTTCTCCTTCTTCCCCTTGCTTGTCTTTCCTACTCACGACCATAGCGCCACCCCTACCGCTTCGTCCTTCTCTTCCTCCACCTCAACCATGCTCCACCACCTCCCCAGCCACCTCCAAACCAATGGCCTCCCTTTGCCGAGCACCCAAAACCGAGCTTACATCTCACCACCCATGGCCAATAACCTCCTCACCTCCTCCTCCACCAACCCACATCACCACCTCCTCGACCACCTCAGCCAAACACCACCACACCACCACCTCTATGCACTACCACTCCATTCTACTCGGCCTCCACATCAGCACACGACCAACAACTTGCAGAAGTCACAACTCCTACAAAAATGATCCAAATCATAAAATTCTTTTTTTAAGCTGTGTATTTTTTTAGTTGCTATAATTTTGTAGTTGAGAACTTTTCCTATTTCTGAGCCTAGCTATTCTAAAAATCTAGATCTTTGAAGGCCATATTCTCTGGATGTGTTTTATTAAACCCAAAAACATCTCCACCATTTTGAGATTATCTCACTCAAAAATGATCAAAGTTAAGAAACTCTTTTTTTAAACTGATGAGAAAAGAAATTTCTGCAACTTTATAGTTGGGCACTTTTCCAAATTTAGAGAGTAGCTATTCCGAAAACCCGAGGGAAGATGGTTTTCTGGATATTGATCTGATGTTGGTTTCGGCCTTCGGGGTTAATATTTGGGGAATTATTCTCTCGATTAATTTACGGTTAGTGACTGATGAATTGGAATGAGGCGTATGTTGTGTTTGTTTAACACTTATTTAAAATATACGCGAGTTATTCGGAAAGACCGGGTTTATCCCATTCTGAATAACTGATACGACGATAAGTCGAAGATGAAGACGGTGGTCGAAGACCAGAAGTCTTCACGTCGTTTGGGTGATTACTGATGATCTTGATTGGGCTGTACACCCAAGAAGATGGAAACAGTTAGTGATCGTCCAGACGTACTTGGAGATCGATGGATATGCGGGGTACTAGGTGCCTCCGGTTTCGTTCAGACCCAGAACGGACTTGTAAATGGACTGTGTGTCTGACATTGGATTTTAGTCCGTGTGATTGATCTCTATTAAATATATATCTGTTTGGCGGCGGAGAATTTATTCTCTTGCTTAACGCCCTTCTCTGAGACGTACGAGCTCAGGGGTTATATATTGATGGATATCAAACGCATGGAGTGAATTGCCTGTGTGGCATGCCTAAGTGGCAAATGATCGAGGCTTCTGTTGAAAAGCAAAGTCTTGTGGTTGATGATCGAAGCACGGCCTTCGTGGCGTAGCTTTGTGTAACGTTTACTTCGCGAGTTTCACACCCGGTATGAACCAAAAACGGGAGAGGACATCAGGGAGGACTTGCGTTTCTTTCTAGCTAGAAGTGGCGTCAGTGGTTTTACATGCCCTGACGAGTTTGACTTATGTGGTTGTTGCTGTTGCGAGGCGCCTCGGTTTGATCGGACGATCCGGGTCCGATGGAGTCATTTTTTGGCTCATTGACGCCCCAAAGGGCGGGGAGACGTATTGTTCAGGCATAATAATCCACATCGGTGGACCGGCCCTGACGATCCAAGGCTTGCCTGCGCGCTTGCCTGAGACACGGGCTAGAGCGTCTCGAATCGGTTGAGGACTATCTTTTGCCTCGGTTCATAGTTGAAAACCCAATTTCCAAATACGTGACATTTGCGGTTTTATTTGTAGAGCCTAGTATGGCGACATAGTGGGATGGGGCGCTCATGCCGCCTATGATTGATACTTATGATTTGAAGTTGTTTTATACACTATGCACTTATAACAGTATCAAACGATTTGTTTTAACCGTATCAAGCATTCTTTGGCTGTTATAAGGGAAAACCCTATCCTCGGCTGCGTTTCATTGTGTGATGGGACCTCATTTTTCTTTATTTAGCATTGCGCTGTTTGTTTTATGCACTGGTATTCTTGGGAGGAAACCCGTTCCGTGTTATACGGCGTGGTCCCTTGATTTACCTAACTTTAAAAATAAAGATTAACTGTTTTAGTTCTCACACCAGTCACATGACTGACCTGGAGTTTATTGTTTTAACCTAAACTCTGGGTGCCCTTATTTTGACACGGGCAGCTAGCAGTTTTGGTTTTGCAGATTTATATTCACAGGATCCTGGTTTACAGCTGGAATGATATCCAGAAAGCTTTGTATCCTTATATCTCTTCTAGTTGTGTATTGTATTATTTTCCGCTGCTATGTATTTAAATGTAATTTAAATATCTGATATTTCTGTGTAATATTCATTTATACTCTGTATATTCTTGTAATCTGATGCATTGTTGTAATATACAATGAAATGTTCTTCTGTATGCGTTCTGTTGTGGCTTGTTCTCGAACTATCCGACGCTTTCCTTTACGGGGAAGTTACGGGTTTTTACACTTACGGTTTTAGTTGTATACTATATGTAATAATTGGATGTGGTATTATGTTGGCTAAGATTGATACATTTTCTTGTGAAATTATTTTCCACACTATGCACTAATAATAATATAAAATGGTTCTCGTATATCAAGTATTTTTTGTTATCATAAGGAGAAACCTTGTCCAATGTGTGCGATTCATTGTGTGTGTGGTACGAGACCTTATGATGGCTTCATTTTCCAAAGAGCGTGTACGATTTTTTGCACTGGTATTCATAAAGAAAAACTCATTCCATGTTTATACGACGTAGTCTTATTACTTACCTCATTATATAAAATAAACAGTTTTTAAGTTCTCACACCACTTATATGACTGAACCAGAGTTTATCGTTCCTTCACCTAAACTCTGGGTGCCCGTAATTTTTCATACGGGTAGCCTGGTAGTTTGGTTTGCAGATTAGTCTTGGAGTTAGTTAGAGCAGGATTCAGGATTGGAACTAGAGCTATTTCTTGGATCATTATTCTTCCACTGAGAATTAATATTTTTCCGCTATGTATTACTACTACTATTATAAATCTTGTAAACTCTGATGTGAAATATGGTTATATTAACAAAAGATTCGTTTTGTTTATGTTCTGATGTGTTATCACCCCAGGCGATGTGAATTCTAACGTTTGGATTTCCAGCATTCGAATACCGATTATGTATTATGTGCCGATTTCCGAAGGTCAAAAATCCAAATCGTCACACTTCCACTATTTGTTATTTGTGAATCGAAAAATCTGGATAGTGGAGAATAAAGTTTCTGCATTGTCCGAAAAAATTACCATTAGCGTCAAATACGACTTCTCCAACGCAAAATGACCTTATCATCTTCGTCCATGCGATCTGCTTGATGCTCTATCGGTTATTCTTCTCCTTCTTGGTCTTCTTGTGGCTCTTCTTCCTCTGAGTTATTGCTTGATAGGAGCCTTCTTCAATAAAAATAGGATTGACATGGTTATCATAAGGAATTTCTATAATTTACAAAGGATTTTTCTTTGATTTTCCTATTCTTTTGCCATTCTCAATTCTTTGACTTGAATTTCAGTTAACATTTGAATTGAGTCCTTCATTTTTTTCTTCTAATTTCATCACTTGAGCAAGCATAGTTTGTTGAAACGGACCAGGAGTTGAATAAGTTCCTTTATCATTTGTATTTGAGGAGGAGGCCATTAATTAATGTATTTACTAATTAATTACAATGAAGAATGAAGAAGAAGAGACTAAAAATTGAAATAAATAAATAAATAACAGAGTAACTACTTTTAGAAGGAAATTTAATTTTCACAATTCTGTTGAGAATGTCGGCATAAGGGGATGTACCATGTCGACACCCCTACTTTATTTTTGATAATTTTTGTTTTTCTAATTTATTAAATATGTACTTTATTATTCCTAAATTTATATTTCGATGAAAGAACATATACCCAATTCTATTCTAGATTTTGTAAAGGTTTGTTCATTTAATGGTTTGGTCAATATATCCGTTATTTGTTTCTTTTAATAAAAAGAGTAGTATCTACTTAGCCAATTTCAAAATCTGGTTGTAATAAATAAGATTTCAGTCTGTCGCACCAGGCTTTAGGACCTTGTTTCAAACAATATAGAGATTTCTTTAATTTATGTACATAATTAGGAAATCTACTATTAAAAAAAAGAGGTTGTTCAACATAAACATCTTCTTTAACAATACACCTCAAAAATAACACTTTTAACATCCATTTGATATAACTTGATATTATTGTAGTCTGCGAAAGCAAGTAGTATTCAGATGGCTTCTAATCTTGATATAGGTGCAATGGTTTTGTCATAGTCAATTCCTTCTTCTTGACAATAACTTGCATGATTAAACAAGCTTTATTTCTTATGACCTCACCTTGTTCATTCATTTTATTTTTATATACCCGTTTAATTTTAATTGTAATTTTATCCTTAGGTTTAGGATAAATTTCCCAAACATCATATCTGGTAAATTTACTCAATTCTTCTTGCACAACAAGAATCCATGAATCATTAGATGATGCTTCCTTTTTATTTTTAGGTTCAATAGTTGATATAAAGTCCACATTACTCATAATATTTAGTTGGTTTCTAGTTCTAATAACAGATTCAATGTTTCCTAGTATATCTTCTATTGGATGATCCTTTAATAGCTTAATTCTTTTATTGCAGTGAATTGTTTCACAATTAGTTTCATTACATTCATTATCTATAGTAACAAATCTTCTTCATCATCTATTTGACAGTATCTTTGAAGTTTTCATCAAAAGATACATGCATTGATTCTTTAATAGTGTTAGTTCATAGATTATATACTCTAACTGCTTTACTTTTATTAAGATATCTGATAAGGATACATTTATCGGTTTTAGGATAAGATTTTTCTTAGTTATGTTTTGTATTAAGAATAAAACACTCGCTTCCAAAAAAATTAAAATAATATACCTTAGATTTCTTATTTAAAGTAATTCATATGGTGTTTTATTGGTTAATGGTAAAATTAAAATCATATTTAATACATAAGAAGTTGTAACATATATTTCAGCCAAAAAGGTTTTAGGCAATTTACTATCAGAAAGCATGGTTCTCGCACACTCTTGAATCGTTCTACTCTTACATTCTACCACTCCATTTTGTTATGGAATTCTTGAAAAGGAGAAATTTGAGTAATCATTCTATTCTTATGAATAGTCTTTATTTTAAATGAGAGTTGATTTTGTATTCTTCTAGCAAAATTTTTAAGTAAATCAAAAGCATCACTTTTAAGTTTAAGAAAAATTGTCCATGTAGATCTAGAATAATCATATACAATTACAAAGACATATTTATTATGATTAATTAATTGGATATGAGATAGACCAAAAAAATCTAAGTGAAGTAATTTTAAAGATTTAGAAGTAGAGATCGTATTTTTAATTTAAATGAACTCTTCTTAAGGTTTCCTAGTTGACAAGCATCGCATGTACTATCTACTTTAAGGTTCATTTTGGGAATACCTCAAACCAAGTCAAGTTTGGATAACTTGAATAATAATTTGAAATTCAAATGCCCAAATCTTTTATGCTAAATCCAAGGGTCACTTGTATCAGTCAAAATACATAGGTTATCATTTGATATTTTATACTAAGTATGTAAATGTTTTCCTTCATAATTCCTTCAAATATAATATTTGATTTATTATCTTCGATGTAACACTTGTCTTCATGAAATTTAATTTTAAAGCCCTTATCATATAGTTGACTTATACTACATTGACTATGTTTTAAGTTTCAAACTAGCAAAACATCAGAAATAAAAGGAGTTTTACAGTTACTGACATTGCTGATGCCAATCACATATCCTTTTGAATTGTCCCCAAAGTTGACCAATCCATCGTCTTTATAGATTATGTCATTGAGTACCCCCTAGATTTTCAGTCATGCGCCTTGAACGACCACGATAAATATCCAATTATCTTTTTAAATTTTCACAATTTGTACATTGGTTGTTGATTCTCAAAAAGTCATATAACATACTTGTTCCTGCACAACATACCAATCCCGTAGATAGCTTGATTTTGTATGAAAATTATACGCAGACTTATGAGACAATAATGAAATGCATGTATTTGAACTAGTGTTAACAAAATCTCTTAAAAATGCCATTATAATTTTTCAATTTTCAGATTATGAAAACTATGAAAGTCGATGCTCTGATGCTAATTGGAAGGAGGATGCAGATTATGGATCATAAGGCTGATTTAATGCTAGAGGGGGTGAATAATGTTTAAAGGTATTTAAGACTTGTATGAACCAAATTAAACTTTAACAAAAACATATTTAGAACTCAAACAAAGCACTATCACAAAATCAGTCATAAATGCAGAAAGTAAATAAAAGCAATAAAAAGAAAAAACACATAAGGATTTTTATACTCGTTCGGAGTTACCCTACATCAAGTCCTGCACAAATACCTTTTGTAAATTTTTATTAAACCAATATTGAGAATACAACCCTCAATTTCTAAGGCCTTGAGGTACCCTCGTGTCTCCGAGTCCGGGAAAACTCTTATGATTTACGGGACACAAAATTACCTGATTGTTTTCCAAGAACAACCACACCTTAAGTAGAGAGACTTGATATACTTTATGTTACAAATGATCCTATAACTCTGGATAGCACTTTGACCTTTGATAGAGGGAAGAGAATCAAAGAAGAACGGGTTCTAGTTCGATTCCCTAAATAATTTGGCAGTGTTTTGGCATGATATTCTAAAATATGAATATGTGAGAGTATGGACTTGTAAAGAAGAAAATGTAGAGAGAATATATGAAGAAGTTGTTAAAAATTCGTTTCTGGTTAGGTATTTATTAGGAAACAATAGTCATGTCCATTCACGAAGAGATTTGAACGAATAGACGCATCTTTTGAAAATTGAATTTTTGAAGTCAACGAACACCATGTCGACATAGGGTATCCCATGATGTCAACATCCCCATGCTAAATTTGAAAATTGAATGTTGTTAAAAAAAAAGTAAAAATAATGTATAAATAGATCGATGTAATTTTGAAGTTTAAACAAAATATTTCCTAAGATAGTATAATAGAGTAAGAACATAGATTTAAAACATATATTTATAATATATATAAAACTGATATTAAAATATAAGTATATATTATAATTTCGAGATTTAAGACTTAAAATATTTAAATCTGAAGTTATTTTAAAATCAAGAGATGTTTTCTAATAAGCCATTGAGTAAATTTAAGAACCAAAGATGTTTTAAAACAAGTTGTTAAGTTAGTTCAATAGTGGGAAGTGATTTGAAATATTTTGAAAAGAAAAGGTAAGGAGAGTTTTAAAGCTAAAACATTTTAAGAGAAAATACATAAAAAGGAAATTTTGGAAACCATTTTGAAGTAGTTTTGTGAGTTCTTACTTGTAGAGTATTTCATCATGTCAAGCCTCGGTTCCTGCCAAAACAAGAGGTGGTCCTGGGTTCCATCCCGTAATAAAACCAGAAAAAAGAATTTGTTTCTCTTATGAAGTTTAACAAAGATTCTAGACACTTATTTTTTCTTGAAGTCTTCATCTTGATACTCATAAGCCTTCAAACTTGATATCTTCACTCTTGGAGTTGAGTCTTATACTTTACAGTCGTCAATAATCAATACCTGCATATATATATATATATATATATATATATATATATATATATATGTATGTATGTATGTATGTATGTATGTATATAGACAAAAGTGTTAGTAATATTTTATAACAATAATAATAGCTACAAAGATTGTTGTCATATGAACCATCATCTCAGTTCCTAACATTCATAAAGTTTGTTTTATAAAAGAATAAAGTATGTTGTCCCGGTACCTTTCGGCATGTCGAAAGGATCCTTTTTGGAATCTTAATTTATAAATATGAGGGATTATTGCTTAGGTGCCTATCGGCTGTGTTGAAAAGGGCTTTTATCTTTATTTTAAATAAGCTACGAGGATATCGCCTCAAGGCCTCTCGAGGGTATCGAAGTGACTTTTTTAACTCGAACTTTATTTTATAGAATATGATAGGTTTCCACATTAGTTCCTTTTGACATAATCGAAAGAGGTTTTCCTCCATCTTTGATTTTAAAGAGGACGAGGCTATAGCATCAACACCCTTTGGTAGAACCGAAAGGGTTGGTTTTCTATCTTGTTTTGAATAAGCTTGAAGCTTTCGTCTTAATAACTTGTCATTATTAATTCTTGCTAACAAGGATTGTTTGGCTTGTTTGTTCAATGAAGTTGATGGGAGTTTGTCCATCGCCGCCTTCGACACACATGGAGGGAGTTCAAAGAGGGATAGTCTTCGACACCTAGGGAGGGAGTTAAAAGGGAAAAAGGATGAAAGGGTGTCACTCCTATCTATTTATGCATGATGTTTTCAGTAGGGAACCATTAAATCATTTTAAATGTTATAATTTTCCTATTAAAAGTAAGAGAATCAACTTAAAAGTGGTAGGAAACCATGATATACTTTCACACTTATATGAGCACATTGGGACACCAATGGGATGAATGAAAAGGAAATTTGGAGTACCAGTTATATTTGATACCTAAATAACACATCAGGGATACCAATGGAGTAAACAAAAGGGACATTGGGAGTACCAGTCACATACGAAACTTATAGGATGGTTAATCTGTTAACTTTGTTAGATTCTTAGTTATTCTATGGTAAAGTTATGTAATTTGTGATGGTCAATCCACATTATGAGTAAGGGGTTCATAGTCATCCAAAGGGGAAAACTATATGTTGAGTAGTGGATTATCAAGTTGAGGAGTTCATAGTCATTCGACGGTAAAATCATGTGTTATATGATGGATAATCACAATTGAAGGGTGTGAGATGTCTAATCCACATCCATATAAATCTATAAAAGCATTAAGAGGTTGGTTAATCCAGTTGGTAAGGGAGGGAATCCAGAATATGGAAATGATGGGTAATCATTAATGCTAAACTCAAATAGACAACTTGAAAACAAGTGAGTAACTTGTAGATAAGAAATCACTAAGAATCCATTAAGACGTATTGCCAGATACGGGGATGGGAAATCCACTACAAGTTGCATGTTGAATATTATAAATGTTGTTGTTATTATTATGTTCTAACCATTGGTATGCTGGAGCACAGGCTTGGTTACTACATTCGAATAATAGTAAGAGGGAAACACATAATTCTAAGTGACATGGTCTCACTAGATATCCAAGTGGATCGGGTAGATAAATTATTATTCACACCCATTGGTTGACTAATCTGAATTTTTTATTTCCCTTTGAACTCTCGGATACTCAATTGAGTAGGATGAGAGAAAGGGATTTTCAAGTTTCTCTTCACGAATAACCTTCTGGGGACTTGTAGGAGGCAATAGATATTGTGGGAGTTTCCACTGTATGCTTAATCATTTCGGATGCATGTAAAGGAATAGATGTTTAATGCTTATATCAAGACTCTGATCAATCAAGAGGCATCTTCATATGTTATTCTTGGACATTGTATTTTGGTATAAATATTTTGATCTAAATGGGGTTTGCAAATGGCAATGTAGTGAACGATTATTATCAATGAATATGTTTCAAAATCTTTCATATCCTTGTATTATCTGATGTTATGATTTGTTTACAATCTGTTTCATACTGCGGAAGTTAATAATATAGATGACTGCAACATCTACAGAGCTTAGCTTTGGTCTTTAGAAAATAAGGTGTGTTACAAATACTAAATATTTCCGCCATGTCATTGACGTGATCGTACGATAGTCGTAACTTCATGAACAAATCACCTATGTACACTTCCATGAATTCTCCGACCTAGTCTATATATATATGGTTTACCAGCCTCTGATTTGGGGCTCTAGGTTCTTTATTCGAAGAGCATAACGACATAACAATACAACCCTAAATTATTGATGAAGTTGGTATGATCCCAGTCTAGAATGTGCGTGAGAATTTGGTTATAACTAGAGTAAGCATCCATTAAGAAAGAAGTTTGTGACCAGATGTCAAATACATGAGTTAATCAATCCCCAAGAGTGTAAAGTTATACTTCGAGAAAGGTTTATTCAGGTTAATGTAGTTTATTAAAGTACTCCATATTTTCTTAGATTTCTTTACTAGGATCGGATTTGAAACCCAATTGGTATGTAGGGCATTACATATAAAGCCACTGCTTTTCATTTTGTCCAACTCCTCTTTTAGCATAGTCATTCTCTCCGGGCCTAACATATGCCTCTTTTGTTTAACTGTTACGAACATCAAATCAATATTAAATGTGTGTCTAGCTATCTCTGGCGAAAGCCCACATATATCAAAGTGAGTCCAAGCACGTACATCAAGGTTTGCCTTATGAAAATTCGTCAGCTTCTCCATTAGCTTTGGAACTATACGAGACCCAATTTTCAGGACCTTAGACAGGTAATCACCGTCAATCAGATCTCGGTTGTGGTTTTCGCAGGAGCGGATTTGCTATATCCTAGCTCTTCCTCATTTTTGTAATCCAAATCCTTGAAGATCTTTATGTCATGCTTAGGCCAGGATTTCATCTTTTGTTTCTATGGGTTATTATCTTTAATGAAGAAAGAGGTCACCACATCTTTCCCTTTCTCCCAGCGGTGGTGTTTTTCCATTCTTCCCTGTAACACGCCTTGGCAGCTACCAGATTTCCTCTAACAATCCCGACTTCACCATTAGTCAAGAACTTTATCAGCAAAGACCATGGGATAATACATTCCTATAATTCAACAAGAATCGGCTGACCTAAAATGGAGTTATATGGAACGAAGATTTCTTAAACAATAATTGGAACGATTCACACTCTCTAACAATCTCAGTTACCCTAACTTAGCCATCAATTCAACCATTTCATTGATTCATTCATATATCTAGCGAAACCATGAATACAAGTTGCGAATGATTTCAAATCCTTAGCTTACAGTATCATCGGATCACAAGACTTCTTAAACAAAATATTCAAGGATCTTCCGCAATCAACAAGGATCCTTTGTACAAAAGCCGAACTGATCATGGTCGATATTACCAGGGGATCAATCGATGGGTACTGCACCCTATTAGCTTCTTGATTCTTAAAGATGATATCATTCATTATCATCTTCCTTTTCTTAGCCAGCAAAATTTCTTCAAAGTATAGCATTTCTCATACTCTATATTATTTACTGCATTGACATAATATTCCATGGTACTCTAGATCTTACCAACTAGATATGGTTTGTCAATTATAGTGTTTATGACAATATCTTTTCCTTTTCCTAAAGGGTAGCTTTAGATGCTACCTAGTTGTGATTACTTCTACTGACATACTACCCTTGTCGCTTGGGGCAATCTTGTTGTAATAACCCGGAAAATACGAGCCAATTTAAAATTTTTAAATTGGTGATTTCAAAGGAATTTGAACCATTGAAATAGAATATTTCAATAAAATAGTGAATTAGGAATAGTGAGTTAGTTTGAAAATTTGAATTCAAACTTTGATTGACTGTGCAGGGTGGAAAATATAACGGATTTTAGCGAAACCAAAAATATTTAAATCTGTTAGTCAATACCTTCCTAACGAATCTGAAAAATCGAAGTTTCATAACGGGAATCAAAAGTTATGGCCGAATGAATTTTCAGAAGGATCGGTATATAGAATATATAGCCCTGGAAAATTGATATTTTGCATACGACCTCGGAATTCGACGAAACCACTTTTGTTGGGTCCGGGATGTCAAACTATTGCTAGGTTTCAAATTTCATAATTTTTGAAGCTAGTATGTGAGCGTGGCAAAAGAAAATGTGTTTGGTCAAGTTCTGTTAAATTGGATCGACCAGAAAATGGCCATTTTTCAAACGACCTCGGAATTCGACGAAACTAGTTTCGTTGGGACCGTAGCGTCAAAACATAGCTAGATTTATTTTTCTGGAATTTTTCGAATCAGTTTGTGGCCCTGGCAAATTGAAATGTGCGTTCAGAGTTAAAAATTAAATGTTTTATACTTTAATTTGAAAAATAACTGACTGTAACAGTCGAATTGGCCTACGAAACATATCCCGTTGTGTCCGGAATGGGGGTATTTAGCTAGGGGCTACAGTCGTTGGGTTTAAAAAGGAGTTCGTTTGAGAAAACACTATTTAAAAATTTAATATAGTCCTCGGCCAATTAGAATTTTCCATTCATAAGTTAAAAAAAAAACCCCCGATCAACGGCGAAACCCGCTCCTGACCTTCTCTCCTCCACCGCCGCCGCTACAGCCGCTTCCAGCCTTCGCCACCGCCACCCCTCGACGCGCCTCAGCCCCCTCTTCAAATCCGACTAACCATCGCCGCCCCTCGTCGCCTGTGCCGCCCGTATCGACGCACCAAAGTCCCGACCTTTCAACCGCCGCCGCCGATCTGGACCACCGAACGCTACCAAACCACCACCGACAGGAAGCCCTCTCTTCCCTCTTCCACGTCAGCACCCCCGATCGTCCCCACGTGCCACTGATTTCGCGAAAACTGTAAACCTAGTTTTGAAGCTTCGTGAAAGTGAGTTTTTCTTTGATCTTTACACTTTGAAAAATCATATCTTTTTGGTGTGTTGACGAAATTAGATGAAACAGGAAACATCGGGACCGCAAGGAAGCTCTCTACCCAATAGAATAAGCCGCGGATTTTTCTGACATCATATCGATTTTTAGTGCTCCGAAAACCAATGTGAGAAATCTAAATTAACGTGAAATTGAATGGAAAATGTCGTGTATAATTTATATCAGCGAAATATAAATTACATACGTGTTGTATACCTCATGTACATGCGTAGTGTAAGCTATATAAGCGAAGTATGAATTTTACATGCATAGAATAATTGATATATGTGTTGAAATGCAAGTGAAATATAGCAATTATATATATATACTCCCCTCGTCCACAAACCATGGACGATATTTATTGTGATGAATTGGTGTGAAATATTGGATGAAAAATACGAATGGTTGAATAATTGTTTGTGGTTGATATTGTTTGGTTGTGGTTGAAAAATACCCATTGGTGATTGAAATGAATTGGAAATATTTGTGGAAATAAAAATAAACATGCCGCCTGCGTGCGAATTAGATGCATGAATCCCCATTGTCAAAAACCGCGAGGTTTTAAGGTAGAGCGAGGAGCCGTACTAGGGACGGTGCCGGTTTTAACTACCCTGCCGTTATGCTGCCGAAATTTTGAATAATCTTTGTGTGTTAGAATTATTTTCATATGTTGAAATTATTTTTCATGCGTTGAAATTAAAGCCATATGTTGAAAATATATCCATGTGTGGAAATATTTGTGTGTTGAAAAGTGTTGTGTGAAAATTAAATTCATTTGTGAATGAATGAAGTGTTTAAACAATAAAAATCACATTTTTACATATATATGAAGTATGAAAAATATTCGTCTTATATAAATAGTTTCAACAATAAAAATCCCATCTTTCTAATATGAACAACATAAATAAAATGTCCATGTGTGGATATCCTCATTTGTTGAGAAGTGTGTGTAGTGGAAAAGTTCATGTGTTGAATAAAAAGATCGAAAAATAAAAAGATCGAACAATAAAAATTACATTTTTATTGAAACTATGAAGTGTTGAAACATCTATTTGTCGAATAAATATGTTAAGTGATAAAAATATCATTTTTATCAAATGTGTGATATGCTAAAGATATGCGGACGTTGAAATAAATATTTGTGAAAGAAATATTATTTTTAACATGCGTAGGAACTAAATAAAATAGTCATGTGTTGAAATATATTTTAGTTCGCCAAAATTATCATCTTTGAAATGTGAAGTGTTAAAAATAGCCACTTGTTCAAATAAACGTGCATGAGTTGAAATATACATTAATTAGCTAATGATATGATTTTAGCCTATGCATGCAACATTAGAATGAATGGTGTTTTTAAACCAAAGCAAATCAAATATGAAATTGAATGGAAAATGATAAGTGATAGAAATTGTATATATGTACATGCATATCTATTGAACAGGTTAAAGAAAAGGGGCTAGAGAAGAGAAATAAAATTTTGTGCCCGACAAATAGGTACACATTTACCGCTTTGTTTGGGTGATGATTTTATGAGCCTGTTGGCTAGCCGCTTGGCTTTTTCTTTTTCTTTTTGATATGAGACGCCCGTGTGGCTATTTGGGAATTTTCCCAGACCCTCCCGTACAAAGGAGGTTATGGCGAAATTTTCCGAAATTTAAAGGCGTTAGTGAAATAATTGAAGTGGAAACGATATAGGAATTTTTGAATGAACTATATTTATATAAACATATAAATATAAATGGAATTAAAACGAAACGTGGCCGTGTAGTTCGTGTTTTGAAACCGTGATTTCAAACGACTAGTGCGGGAAATCCGACCATTGGATTTTCCCGAAACCGCAACCGTTGGGTTCGCCTTGGAAATATCTTTCCAACGGCACCAACTTTGTGAAGATCCGACGGTTGGATTGTCTGGAATGTTTAATTCAAAACTGAAGAAAAACAGCGCCAGAAACGACTATATTTATATAAATATATAAATATAAGTATAATTAAAATTAAATCGAATAACGACGCTGTAGTTCGTAAATTGAAATCGTAACTTCAAATGGCTAGTGTGGAAGATCCGACCATCGGATTTTCCCAAAACTGGAACCATTGGATTCGTTTTGAAATGACCTTCCTAATGATATAAAATTTGTGAAGATCCAACGATTAGATTTTCATATATGTGTAAAACAAAATTAGTGAAAAGCAGCGCCAGTGCATCGATACGACCTGAAAAGTCGTTTAATTAAATTTAGCCGTTTTTAATTAAATAGAAATGGCGATATATCGTTATAAAATACTATGGACGATATAGAGTGGAAATAAACCAATTTCGTAGTGTTTGCTTGATATGTGATGGTTGAATGTATTTGACATGAAAATTATAACTAAATAACCGAAATGTGAATGTTGAATAATCCAACCGTGTGATTAATTGATTTGAAAATCTAAATATACGTGGGTTATTTGAAAAGGCCGAGTTCATCTCATTTCAAATAATCGATCGACGTTGAGAAGTCGAAGAGTGGAAGACGGTTGAAGACCGACGATTTCCACATTTGATGGATGGGCGATACTGATGCTCGTGATTGGAGTAGCTACCATGAAGGAATTGAAGTAGTAGCCGTCCAAACATACTGTTGATTGTACGGATATGCGAGGAATTGGTGCCTCCGGTTTCGTTCAGACCCAGAACGGACTTGTAAATGGACTGTGTGTCTGACATTGGATTTTGTTCTATGTTGATTGATCTCTGTTAAATATATATCTGTTTGGCGGCGGAGAATTTATTCTCTTGCTTAACGCCCTTCTCTGAGGCGTACGAGCTCAGAGGTTATGTATTGACAGAAATCAGTCGCATGGAGTGGATTGCCTGTGTGGCACGCCTAAGTGGCATATGATCAAGGCTTCTGTTGCAAAGCAAAGTCTTGTGGTTGATGATCAAAGCATGGTCTGTGTGACGTATCTTTGTGTATAACGTGAATTCGCGAGCCTCACACCCCGGTATGAGTCAAAAACGGGAGAAGGACCCAAGGAGTGCATGACGTTTCTTTCTAGCTATGGTGGTGTTAGTGACCTCCCAGCCCTGACATTTATATCTACTTTTCACCTGTGTGGTTGTTGGAATGCGAGGCGCCTCGATTATAGGTCTGTAAGGACCGGGAAACGTGTGTTCAGGAATTGCCAATCCTCAAAAGTAAGAGAGGACCGGCCTTGGAGGATCCAGGGGATTGCTGTGTGCGGTCCCGAGGCATTTGCTAAAGTGTCTCGAATCGGAGAGGAGCTTGCCCCTTGCCTCGACTCATGAAGGAATCCAATTTCCAATACGAAATATGCGGATGTGATTGTATTACTAGTATGGCGACATAGTAGATGGTAGCTATGCCGCCTAGGATTGATATTTATGATTGAATTTGCTTTTGAAACATATATGCACTAGTAATAATATCAAGCACTTTTGTTTTATTCGTATGAAGCGTCTTTGGCCATTATAAGGTAAAAACTCTATCCTCCGGCTTGCGTTGCATTGTGTGATGGGACCTGAGTCTTATAATGTCTTCATTTTATAAAAAGCATTGCGTTGATTTAATCGTTATTTTATTTCATGCACTAGCACTCATTGGAGTAAACGCGTTCCGCGAAAGTGGCGTGGTCCTTTGATTTGCCTTATTATTGTTGTTAATAAGTTGAGTAGATTTCTCATACCAGTCCCATGACTGACTCGTAGTTTGTTTCACCTTGCAAACTCGGGTGCCCTCATTTTCACACGGGCAGCCTAGTTACAGGTTTAAGACGCACCTTTTGGCTCATGGTGTAATGGCGCGTTTTGTTAGGTGTCGAATAATTAATTTATTTAATTATTTATATATCGATTTGGCGATATCGATAACTTAAAGTACAACGTTCGAACTTATAATTTATAATTATAATTAAAACGAACCTGAAACGTCGCGGCAGTTCGCAATTTGGCGATTTGAACTTCAACTGAATGTACATGATTCATTTTAAGCCGGATTTCGGTGAAACAAGAAACGTGTGGAGCTGGTAGAGTATATCTTTCTAGTGGAAGAGAAAAATCGAGATTTCGTCGTGTAGATTTTGAGTTATGTCCAAATCAAATTTCAGAAAAGTCGCTGTAGAATTCCTTTATAATTTGCGACGCTTTATTTACGTTATAAAAAGGGTTTTTCAATATAACTAGATATGGGGTTTGAATTTAGACGTGGTTCTTTTGAGACATAACGATAATTTAATTTTTAGAATTTTACTGTAATTTTTAATTAATTAAATAAGCAACTTTTTATATGGAGTATTTTGCACCCTAAATCAGCGGTTTTGGGGTTTCACAATATAAGTTAATCTACCAGTATTATTATATTTCTGAGATCGTGACACCTCACTGAGCACGACTGTACTCTTACCTCTGTCTGTAGCATCCCGGTATGAACGAAAATTTAAATAACAGAGCCCACATATTTTGTAATATAAACATATATATTAGTTGAAAAATATTAAGTTCATTTGGTCCTTGAGTGGGCACGTCCTTCTGTTGGCTTAACAACTAAGCCTTTCTTCCTTGTATATGTTGTATAATACTGCACCACACACTTTCTTTACAAAAACTAAAACCAGCGGAAGACATAAAAACATCCACGTAGTGTCACGTAGCAACAAAGAAATTAAGTATCCCTGCTTATAAATATACACGCTCCTATTGAATCTCTCCCTTTAGTTAACACCGAAACTACAATGGCTAAAATAAATAAGAAAAGAAAATATAAGTGTTCGATCCTCTGGGCTTTGCAGCTTGAAGCAGTGGGAAGTTGTCGGCAGTGAGGGCAAGTTGAGCGATGGCGTCAGCGATGGTTTTAGTGGAGTTCGACTTTTACAGTCGAGGTCAGGGCGAAGCTCTGAGGAAGGGGAGGGTTCATGACTGGAAGAAGAAGGAGCTAGGGGAGCTGAGAAGTTCGGTCAGGTGCAGGAAGTAATCTACATGAGGTTTCAGTTTTCATTTTAGGGATGATGGACCAAAAGTATGGGCCGTGAGCGAAGATAGGAAGGGAGCGGATGAGAAGAAGTTGAAAATGGGTGCTGTGTGTTCGGAGTGGGGTTAAGGGGTGCATGCGAGCGTTTGTACAAGGAGGTTCTGTGCTTGAAGGCTTTTGGCGAGAGGAAATACATGGAGATGATCGGTGGCATGTATAGTGGAAGGTTGCCGTGGGTTTCAGGAGCCACGTCTTTATTTTTGGGAAGTGAAGTAAATATTGTGAAGTAGTGTTGCATGAAAAGTTAGGGACGTGTTTGTTATGGGATGAGAAGGGAACGCTGTGTAATCATTTGAAGAAGGAGAATGGAAGTTGCAGTTTTGATGGTAGTATGGGGAAGAAGGAATTGAATGTGAAAGGGAGTTTGGTTTTGTTGTATAGTTTTGTTTGACAGTCCTTGTGTTTAGAGAAGGGATGAAAGGATTCCAAATGACCAGTTATATTTGCGAGAATGAATACTGGAGGAAGACGGGTTAACAGGAAGCGGGTTATAGAAAGTGAAAATGGGTATGGGCCTTATATTAAGTGGTAAGTCCAATTATAAAATAAGTTGGTTTAATTTTTAAGTTTTATAATGTATTAACTTGTTAAAATCATAGCGGGTGCATACGATATTAGAATTTGGCAAAACAGGATCCTTTGCGATCGTATGGACGAGGGCTACACACTGGAACTGTCTGGGAGTGAATTCAAGCTCGTTACAATTTATGGAGAAATAAATTGTCCGTCGTAGTCAAATAAACGCAAACCGTTATTTAACGGTTAACGCTTCAGTAAAACTCACCAACTCTATACAGTTTTATTTTTACAACGTGTTCTTAGAACTGTTAACTATTGTCTGTTTGACTGTGTGTTGATTGTTTGATTGAACTGCTAGTCAGTTAGTTAAATTTCTATATTGATTCTGTTTAACAGAATATATCATATGGAACTGAAAGTGATGTTATCTATATTGTCTAACATCTGTGGATGCAGGGAAACAGGTTGGAGGAATCCGACTGGATTCCTCAACATTTATTTTACCGTTTTTCATATATTGTGATATATGATGTGTTATGAAATCTGTTATTGATTTCATATGTTTGAATGATACCGAACATTGTTATACGATACGTTACACACCGTAGGTAATACTAGAATGTAAAAAGGGAATTTTCAATGTTTATATTGAAATAAATCTTATTTATAAGATCGATAGGATTTTATAAAATGAAAACATTTATTTATTTAGGAAATAAATAAAGGAACATTTATTTAGATTATTAATAAATGGAATAAAGGGATATTTATTTAGGGAATAAATAAAGGAACACTTGTTCGGAAAATAAATAGGATTATACAAGGATTGATTTAATCACGTGCTTCGCACACGGTATAACACGATATAGATTTAAATGAGATATTAAATAGGAAATCTGTTTTAAACAGATAAATTGAAGTAGATTAATTTATAACTAATGTTTTATAAATTAAATAAATTATTTATCGTTGATAAATGGGATATATATAAGTCTGGACTTATATAGAGAAGTAGAAACGTTATTAAAAGGATATTTATAAAGTGAAGAACCGTTACTAAAAGTAAATCTTTATAAATAGATAAACGTTGTAAAAAGTAAATCTTTATCAATGGATAAACGTTGTAAAAAGGAAATCTTTTGAAATGAATAAACGTTAATAAAAGGAGTTAATCGAATTTAGTTATTCGAAATGAGTTATTCGAATTAGATATTTGAATAGAGTTAAACACATTAGAGTGATTCGAATTACTTATTCGAATAGAGTTAAACAAAGTAATTTGTTAGGTTAACCAAAGAAAGTTAGTCGAGTTAATCAAAGTAATGGGTTAAGTTAACCAAAGTGAATTAGTTAAGTTAAGCTAATTGGTAAATCAAAGTGAATTAGTTGCGTCAAACTAAGTGACTTAGTTAAGTTAAACTAATTTGTAAATCAAAGTGAATTAGTTGCGTCAAACTAAGTGAATTAGTCAAGTTAAACTAATTGGTTAATCGAAGTGAATTAGTTAAGTTAACTAAGTGGTTAATCGAAGTAAATTAGTTGAGTTAAACTAAGTGAATCGGTTAGAGTTAATCAACGTGAATTAGCTAAGTTAAACTAAGTGGATTAGTTCAGTTAATCGAGACGAGTTAACCAGTTAGGTTAAACCATTTGAGTTAATCAGTTAAAGTTGACCAGTTAGAGTTGACCAGTTAGAGTTGACCAGTTAGAGTTGATCAGTTAGAGTTATCCAAGTAGAGTTAATCGAGTAGAGTTGTCGAATATCACTTATCCGAAGTAGAGTTATCGAATATAGTGTATTCGAGAGAAGAGTAATCGAATATAGTTTATTCGAGTGGAGAAATCAAATGTTATTCATTTGAGAAGAGTTATCATTTATACGTTGAGGTGTTAATCGAATATAGTTATTCGAGTAAAGTTAAAAGAGTTAATCGAATTTAGTTATTCGAAATGAGTTATTCGAATTGGATATTTGAATAGAGTTAAACACATTAGAGTAATTCGAATTACTTATTCAAATAGAGTTAAACACGTAAGAGTTAATTGAATATTAGTTATTCAATTAGAGTTAAATCGAATTTAGTTATTCAAAAGGAGTTAATCAATTTGAGTTAAGTTAATCGATTTGAATTAAGTTGAATCGAAATGGAGTAAATCGATTAAAATTAAGTTAATCGAGTTAGAGTAAATCGAATATTGGTTATTCGAAGGTAAGTTATTCGAATTAGTTATTCGAAGGAGTTAATCAAATGAGTCGATCCAAAGGAGTTAGTCGAATATTAGTTATTCGAATAGAGTTAAAGGAGTTATCGATTTTAGTTTGATCGAAAGGAGTTATCGATTAGTAAATCGAAAGGAGATTTTCGAATATAGCATATTCGAAAGAAAGAGATCGAATATTGTTTATTCGAAAGAAAGAGATTTCGAATATGAGTTATTCGAAGAGAGATAATCGAATATAGGTTATTCGAAGAAGAGTTAATCAAATAGAGATTTCTCGAAAGAGAGTTATACGTCGAATTCGATTATAGCGAATTCGGGAAAGTACTATTTACTTTCCAAGGTTTAAATCAAGATTTTGTTATTGATTTAGAAATTAGGTGTCTGTTAAATTATTCGAGTTAAGAAATAAATTTATAATTTAGGTTAGATATTTTAGGGGTTGGAATTATAACGTTATAGTTATAATCAAACGTTGCCATATAAGAAGTGGATTCGTAACCTGAATCCGAGAATTTGCGTAAACAGATGATTGTAAAAAGTGAGTGATGAACTTCATCTATTTCACAGTAAAGGACGTTGTTCAATTAAGGTCTGCGAGGTAATTATACCCCAACTTGATTGACTTCAGAATTGACAAAGGAATAGTTGTGGTTCGATAGAAAAGGTTGATTTGAAATATAGTTAAGTAATAAGCGATTAATGGATTAAGCGTAACGATGTTTTATACAACGTTCATTGGAAATCCGTAAATGAGTTTTGGGAACGTTTTCCAAATATAATCAGATATGTTTTCTAAACATAGAAAATGAAATGTTTTCATGATAAGAATTTAAGAAATAGAGTTAAGCAAATTCAGAAACTGACTGGAGAGGGTAAGTTGAACGGTTTTCTAAGTGACGATCTGATGTTGGGTTCGACCTTCCGAATTGATACTTAGAGAATTGTCCTCATACTAGTTACAGTTAGGGACTGATAGTTGCGAAATAATAGTGATGTGAAAATAAGCTATGGAAATGTTTTCCAATGATTAATAACATATATTTTCTAAATATATGAAATAAGGAAATATGAACATATGATGATTGATCGAT
>JASFAX010003219.1:0-43234 GCA_030737875.1 Allium sativum | reverse complement strand
ACTTCGCGAGCCTCACACCCCGGTATGGACCAGAAACGGGAGAAGGATCCAGGGAGAATATGCGTTTCTTTCTAGATAGGAGTGGTGTCATGGTATGGAGCCCAGACATTTTTACTTATGTGGATGATGGAAAGCGAGGTACCTCGGATTTGAGTCCCTCGTGCTCTCGATTTACGCCCCATAGGGTGGGGAAACATACTGTTCAGGAATTATATAATCCACTAACGTAAGTTTTGGACCGGCCGTGTGGCTCCAAGGGACGATGCAGTCTGTTCCTAAGGCACGGGCTAGAGTGTCTCGAATTCGGTAAGGACGATCCCTTGCCTTGGTTCATAGATGGAAATCTAACTTCCAATACGACATTGTGCGGTTTTGATTGTAGAACTAGTATGGGGACATGATATATGGTACCCTTGTCGTCTATGATTGTTACATTTATATTTGAAGTTGTTTTTTAACGCTATGCACTTATAATATCAAAAATAATTTGTTTTTAAACGTACTGTTAGATCAAAATTTGGACCTAACACCCAAATTGTTCTGAATGTTACAGGGTTTCAACTGAAGAATGAGAAAAAAGGAAATAACACACAGAATTTATAGTGGTTCGGCGTTAACGAGCCTACGTCCACTTTTTATATTATTGATTATACTTTGAAAGCTAATACAATCAAGGATTTCTCTCAATATTATAGTAGTTTGACAACAATGGCGGATTCAGTACCTAATATTGCCAAAAAGATCCCAAAAAATGCCAAGCTCTGGGCTATTTATAGCTGATTTTGTCAGGCGGGTCGTGATAACACGTGGCACAGATCCCGAGAACATCGGATCGCATCGCCTCCGTTGAAGAAATAGTCAAATTAGCCGTTGTAGACAGGTGTCGCGATCTGCTTGAAAATCGGATCGTGCAGATGGGGAGAATCGGTCCAAGTGACGGTTAGGGACACGTGTCGCCAGATCTGTGCGATTCAGATCGCTGAAGACTAGCTCGCGCTTGAACGGGTCAGAGGGTTCGCCATGTACCAGGGGATCGGATTGGTTCGCTCTAGGCAACAATATAACTTTGGATCGGATCGCCTGGATGCGTCGTTCGCTAATGAGATGGGGGCGATCCGTCGAGACGCGATCCTCCGTGGGCGAGTCGATAGAGTACGATCCGACGGTGGGCGAGACGATGGTGCGATCCATTCTTTCATATCCTGAGAGAACGTGGTTTCATACTTTCTTCTTATGAATGATCCTGGGTGGCTTGGTCAAAAAGCTAGCCAACATTTTGCCCCCTCGAAGTATGTTTTATCGATGATGGAACATGCTTCGAAACTATAGAATCGTCTTTTCTCAACGAGTCGCGGATCGGAGAACGATTCTCTTTCTGGGATTTTTCAGAATCCTCATTTCTGAATTTATCGACTCGTTTCGCGGGGTCAAGTCGCGGTCCGTTAGAGAGATATTCGTTCCGCTCTTGGGTGTGCACTTGGGCCTCGGAACGAAACGGGCTCCTCCTCGAGTCGTGGTGGGCTTTTGGTTCGCGGCCCGCCGGTCTTTCGTGGATCGAATAGGAAAAAGAAAGGGAGACAAACGGTCGCCCTCTTTGCCTATATAAGCCGATCCTCTCCTCTTCACTTTCCTTCCTTTTTCTTTCTGCCGTATCGTTTCGCCTGCACCATCGAAGAACGAACCCAAGTTTTTTCAACTCTCAAAAATCCAAGCATTCCTTCAATTTTTAGAAAGGTAACTCCACAAAAAGCATTCTTATTCGTGAACGCCGCTCTTTCATGAATTTTCTTGACTAATTTGAGGGAGAAACGGTGGAAATCTACAATTTTCTGAAGAAATCGCCAAGTGGTCATGGCTATCGGGCGTAGAGCTCGGAGTTCGACGATGGGAAGGAGAGGAGGAAAACGAAGGAGGAAGAAGAAGAGGGAAGGCCGGCTCGGATCATGGTCAAGGAGAGAAGACGAAGGCGAGTGGCGAGACGAAAGATCGTGGTGGCAGCAAAGGCGCGTATCGTAGGGGTTGCAACGATTCGCGAAGGAGCGATCCCTTTGCCCTGCGATTCGATGGGGGGCGATCCCTCTGCCTTGCGATCCGAAAGGGGCGATCCCTCTGCCTTGCGATCCGAATCATAGCTGACGATGCGAAGAAATTTCAGACTTTAATCGACGCCTAGTTATCATAAAATTCTGAACAGTTAGGCTAGGGCCCTGATGTTGAACTTTCTGGACTAAATGACTGCATAATTCGGCTGCATATGACGACTAACATTTTGATGATCTTGATTGCTTTCACGCTTTATTTTTAATGCACACACAAGCACACACACCGGCACTTGCACACACGGGGGACGGGTAGTGTTAATCTCATTGTTCATATTTTCTCGTCCTAGCAGCAATGTCGAATGATCACTCTTCTTCAAGATCCGCAACAGAAGCGGATTCCGAGGTTCCTGAACAGTACAACCCTGAAATTCCTCCAATTAATCTGGGAGGTGAAGATTCTGGATCTGAGTACGAGGCCACAGAATCAGATCCGTCCGAAAGTACTTCAACTAGCGATGATTCTGAGATAGATGGGCGAGCCCCCGACGAGATTCCTGGCGCTCTCGGGATAGATAAATTTTCCGATTCTCTAGCATCTAAACTCGATGATATAAAGCTTAAGAGAATCTGCTTGAGACACGGAATTCCTTGGGATGACGTCTTGACACCTGGTAGCGAAGATAGACCCCACCTAACTCCGGAAGGATATATGGCAATTAGTCGAACCATGTGCTTGGTAGGAGCTATTCCTCCGTTTCCTTCAATCGCTATCGAAACTTTAAAGCAACTGGGTATTGCTCCAATGCAGCTCCATCCTAATGCTTATGCATCCCTATACGCCCTATATGTTGCGTACGCGGAGATCCTACACGCCGAACTTAAATTAAGAGATTTGACATTCTTCTTTCTTTTCAAGCACCGTTCTTCAGCAACTCCAAATTTCTCTTTCTTTGAATCGGTGGCAAATAGGAAGGTCCTGTACGATGGATATAGCAATATAGGGGACCCTAAGTCTGATTGGTTTTATATAAGGAAACAGGCCGGATGTTCACAAAGATGGCTCAAATCAAGTAAACTTTTAAGCTTCTAATCGTATATCTTGTTCAAGAAGTTTAGACATTAACATTCTCCCTTTATCTCAAACAGATCATGTCTTCCCGAAAACGGAGGGTCCTCTATACAACAATCGATTATCCATTCTTTCTCAAAGCAGGTCCGACTTTTTAAGGATCAAAAAATGCATTACTGATGACAATCTTCATAAGCATCGTCTTCTAGACAGAAGATTTGGACTTGGCACTGGCGGCAAACCTTATAAGTACGTGCCCCCAATAGAGGGAGAGGGAACTTCACAAGCGATAGAAACAACTAAATTTCGCAAGAGTCCTTCTCCGATAGTCATCCAAGACGATGAAGACTCGAACATATACAGAGGGGATGAGGCCCGCGGTGACGTGTCCAAGGAAATTCCTATTTCTGCTCCAATCGAAACCGTTGCTGCCGATGACTTGACAGAAGAGCAGTTATTTGACGAGCTGAATAAAATCCCTTTACCCGATGTTGTATATACGGAAAAGGACTTTGAAGAGGGGCCTTTCTTCCTTGCTCCTGAAGAGACCAGTGCTCCAACTAGAGGACGAGAAACTGGTCAGATGAGCCTGTCTTCAGGCCTGGGTCTGTTAGGGGGAATTATATGGGATGCACACATCACACACACTATCTGACCCTGCACTCTTATATCGTGGGTATTCAAAGTTTTAATATGCTCTTTTTTTTTGCAGGAACGATGTCCCGCAGGAAATCTTACTCGTATCGTTCTCTTCGTGAGGGTACACCCAGCCTTCGCCCGTATACTGAGCGCTCTCGTGGTCCTTCTCACAGGCCGACTTCCTCGCAACCTCGGTCTCCACCAAAGTCGACCTCTACCAGGCCTTCCAATCATCCGGCAGTTCCTACAGGGGGAAAGAAACTTCCTAACGAGTTAACTCCTCCAAAGAGTGCACCTTCCCACAACCGGCCGTCCAAAAAGCATCACGAATCTAAAGATAGGGACAAAGATTCATCCAAAGAGACTGAGAAGGAGAGAAGTGACATTGTCCCCTCCAGCCAGCTAGAGTTGGATGCCCCCGGGTCACGGGATTATGTCCATGGTCCCGAGATCCAAGGTAGGCTGGGAAAGCTGCGGGAACAATTCCCAGACATATTCTTCGACAGGATGGTGTTTGTTCCTGCCTTGGAACCGGTTCCTAAAAATTGGGATAATGAAGTTATCGGGCACATCCGCCACGTGGCCAGGCAATATGAGATGATGAAAAAGCACGCAGTTAACCTTTCAGAAGTCATCCGATCACTCGAAATAGAAGCACACAGGTTTAAGGCGAAACTTGAAAACAACGAAAGGGCCAGGACAAAAATGGAGAAGGACCCGGAAGATGCTCAGTCCCAGCTTGCTTTAGCACGGAGGGACACTGAAAATTATAAGATTGAATTAGAGAATGCCAAGCAGCGCTTTCATTCAGAACTGGACTCCAATAGCCAAGAAAAAATGGCCTTAAAGAAGGAGGTCGAAGATCTCAAAATGGCCAACATCGAGTTGAAAACAGCACAAGGCCATTTTGAAGCTGAGAAGGCTGCTTGGGAGGCAGAAAAAGCGAGGTTAAAAGAAAGTTTGGCCTTGGCTAAAGCAGAAAAAGTGATTTTGAATGACCAGGTCGCGGACGCGGAGAGACGGGCAGCTCTCGCCGAAAAGAATGTTGAAAGTGCCATCGAATTGGCCACTGCTTCTAACAACAAGCTCCTCGAAAGAGAGAATGAGATCGAGGGGTTTGAAGAGATGATTTTCTATTTCCTTGGCCAGGTTCTCAAAACTCGCAACATCTCATGGATCCCGGATTACCATGTTACTTTGGCCAACTTATGGGATGCCATTGTGGAGGGTGAAAACATAGATTGGGGGTCGAAGAAATCGATGAGGATGAATTGATGAAGAGCATCCTAAGGGAAAATGAGCCTGAGGACCTGGCAGAGGGTCGTCGCCTGATTCTGGCGGAGATGGAAAAGGAGAGGGCCCTGTCCAAGGGTAAAGGAAAAGCTGATGAGGGCTCGAGTTCGGCTGTGGAGCCCAAGACCTCCGGGGTTGAGGAATACCATCCCAATGATCCATTAATCCCTTTGGGTCGAACTCCCATGGTCATTGGAGCCTCTGCAACTACTCAAGAAGAAGCATCTGCTGAAGGTATTTCTCTCTCTTCCCCACAATTCGTCAAAGCAATTGCGAATTATCGTCGTCTGGCAGAACAACCAATTGAATTAGTAATGTGTGTTCCTCGTAATACAGGCGGCGAGCCCGTCGACAAGGGTGCTGAAAAAGAGAAAGAAGCGGAGAAGGAGGCTGTCTTGCCAGGTGCTGGTATTGATGTATCAAAGCAGGCCGAGGTCACAACAGCAGAAAGAAGCATCCCGGCACCTAGCACTGATGTACCCAAAGATGCTGAGACCATCGAAGCTTTGAAAGACATGGATGGGCGCCATGTAGATGACGAAGAAGACATTATCGGCGCCAAAAAGGCCGATGATGATGACGAGGAAACCTTGGCCAGCCGAAAAGCCAGGCAGGAGAAAGAGTTGGCTTCGAAGAAGGTGGGAGATAAGGCCTTGGACATAGTCCCTCTTGCAGAATTCCATCCCAAAACTGGGATGATTGTGAAGATTCAGCCCAAATCCATCAGTCGACAGCTTCACTTTGCAAACCCCGATGACTTCCCGGCTTCCCTTTCTGATAGGAGGAAGAGAAAACAGGTGGAAGAGGAATCTTCAGAGGAGTCGGATGTTCCTCTTATTGACAAAAGGAAGGGGAAGAAAGGGGATCCGTCTGAACCGACAAGGCGAAGCTGGAGAGGCAGAAGCAAGAGAAGAGGCCAAAGCGTAAATAGGATATTTGTTGTTTGTTGATATTTTGTCCTTAGGCTTTCCACTGGTCAGGAAATGTAATTGTGAGACTGGCCCTCACTTTCTTTTCTAGGTTATTTTTCACTTTGTTGGTTCGCAGTACATAAATAAAAGTTTATCTCTTTTTGCATCCTTATGTACCTGTATTCAAATAAACTTTCCATGCTTAGTCATAGGCCATCTAATAATAATTAAAAATCAGTCAAACAACAGATAGCCAAGGAAAAATTTTCATGCTGCGTTGCTGTTTTAAAGCTCAGTATATGTATATGAGTATATGTGCCCCCAATCAGTTGTTATCATAGCGCCTGACGGGGGTTTACTTAAAATTGGTTAGCCTTGTTGGCAGGTCGCCCCCTATTTCTGAATATGGGGGACTTAGAAGATTTCATAGGATAATTGTTCTTGTGGCACCGAATTTCTGACACCTTTCTCAGTGCTTAATTACGGACTTCTTTATACTCTCCTGATGGTTGCCAAGGTTAGAGTTTGAATTCAGTAGTTCAGTCGGTCCCCGATCCTTTAGCAGGGAAAAAGTTCTTTCTCAGCGCTCAATCGGAGACGCTTTTATACTCTCTCTCTCTCTGGAGAGTTCGAGTTCGAGCTTAGCGATTCATTCGCTCCCCGATCCTTCAGCGGGAAAGGAGCTCTTTCTCAGCGCTCAATCGGAGACGCTTTTATACTCTCTCTCTCTCTAGAGAGTTAGAGTTCGAGCTCAGCGATTCATTCGCTCCCCGATCCTTCAGCGGGAAAAGAGCTCTTTCTCAGCGCTCAATCGGAGACGCTTTTATACTTTCTCTCTCTGGAGAGTTAGAGTTGGGACTCAGCCGTTCCATCGCTCCCCGATCCTTCAGCGGGGTAAGAGTCCTTTCTCAGCGCCAAGTCATGGACGCTTTTATATTCCCCTGGCGGTCGCCAAGGCTAGACTTTTGCTCAGGCGGCTCCGATCATGGTACACCGCCCTACCTTGTAGACGTCATCTTCGCGTCCTTTATACTCTCTCTCAGCTCTGGAGAGTTAGAGTCACGGATCAAGCGGTCTGCAATCATGTACGCTCATCAAACTCGTTCTAGGCTTACATTTTAACCCAAGCTCCGAGGATTAAAACCAGTCGGACAAGCAGTTGGAGCATTTTCCAATTCTTTGAGTTCCTCCGAACAGTCTACGGGAGGAACGGTTGACAACAGACTTCGGGTACCTGCATTATTCTTTTGATTTCCATAAAAAATAGATAGGCAGATAAATAAAGATGCAATAAAGGTAAATGACACACAATATTTTATAGTGGTTCGGTCGAATCATGACCTACGTCCACTTTATAATCTTTTGCTTTAAGGAATCAGACTATTCTTAGGCAAGTCATGCCTTGTACATGGGTTTTTATCAAAGAAAAAGAATAAGTTTGAAACTTTCATGTTAAATATGGCCGTAAATGTTGGGCATTCCACACTCTGGGGATTTCCTTTCCATCTACGGTTGCCAGCTTGAAGGTTCCATTATCAA
This sequence comes from Allium sativum, assembly GCA_030737875.1. Lineage (NCBI taxonomy): Eukaryota > Viridiplantae > Streptophyta > Magnoliopsida > Asparagales > Amaryllidaceae > Allium > Allium sativum. The sequence continues at coordinate 35,741 of JASFAX010003219.1, read as the reverse complement.
GCTTGCTCAGAATGGAGTACGGTCCTTCCCACTTCGCTCCCATATGAGTTGGGGGTGGAAAGACACGTTACAGAACCAAGTCTCCGGGTTCCCAAGTTCGGGCTCGAACCTTTTTGTTGTAATATCGGGCGACCTGTTGTTTGCATCTCAGGGCACGCAGGTCTGCTTCATCCCTCTTTTCTTCGATCATATCCAGGGACTCAAGGAGCAATTCATTATTGGTCATTGGATCATAATAAGTCACCCGATGAGAAGGTACCTTTATCTCAACCGGGATGACTGCTTCCGTTCCAAAAGCAAGGGAGAACGGGGTGTGTCCTGTTGCCGATTTATATGTTGTCCTGTAGGCCCATAGTGCCAAGGGCAATTCATCAGCCCACATGGCTCTAGCCCGCTTCATTCTTCTTTTCAGAATGGACTTAGTTACTTTATTCGCCGCTTCGACTTGTCCGTTCGATTGCGGGTGCGCCACAGAGGTGTATCGATTCTCGATGTGGTATTTTTGGCAGAAGTTTCTGAATTCAGCACTGTCGAACTGAGTTCCATTATCTGTTATTACAATCTTTGGAATCCCAAATCGACAGATGATGTTTCTTACGATAAAGTTGATCACTCGTTTGGTTGTGATTGTAGTTAGTGGTTCAGCCTCGACCCACTTAGTGAAATAATCTACGGCCACAATAGCGAACTTTGCTCCACCCCTTGCTATGGGGAGACTTCCAATGATATCAATTCCCCACATAGCGAAAGGCCATGGACTCATCATCGTTCTTAACTAATTTGGAGGTGCTCTAGGTATCTTTGAAAATCTCTGACACGCATCACACTGTCGTGCGTATCTTGCTACATCCTTGTTTATGGTAGGCCAGAAATAACCATGCCGCAACACCTTTTGTGCCAAAGTTTGCCCTCCGGTGTGGTCGCCACATTCGCCTTCGTGGACTTCTTGCAGCACACGTTTGATGTCATCGTGGGCTACACACCGAAGGAGGGGCATTGAAAACCCTTGTCTGTAAAGAACTCCGCCTTGCAGAACGTATCGGGCGGCTTTACGAATTACTTTATGCCTCTCACTTTTCTTGGTCGGAAGCGTTCCATCGATCAGGAAATTCTTTAGAGGGGTCATCCAGGACTCCCTTTCTGGTTCCGTCTCTAGTACTAGGTCGATTTCCATCTGATTTATGCTAGGGGACCGAAGTACTTCAACGGGGGCTAGCCCAGTCACTTCAGGATCGTCAGAACTAGCCATCTTTGCCAACTTGTCTGCCTGCTGATTCTCTGACCGCGGAATATGAGATATGCTGTAGTGATCAAAATCATTCAGCAGTTCTTTCACCTTCTTTAAGTATAAAATCAATCTTGCACTTTTATCTTGGAATCTTCCAGTGACTTGATTCACAACTAACTTGGAGTCGCAGAAGATGTTCAGCTTTGTGACTTCTAGTTCCTTTGCAATCTTTAATCCGGCTATCAGAGCTTCATATTCGGAATCGTTGTTAGTGGCATGAAATTCCATTCAGATTGCATAGGTTATCAATCGTTTCTCGGGGGTTTCAAGCACTATTCCAGCGCCGGATCTTTCGTCGTTCCTAGCGCCATCAGTATACAATCTCCAGGCATTGGGATCGAAAAGTAACTTTGAAGGATCAACTTCCTCGTTTGCTATATCTTCCTCAGGGACAGTGAACTCTGCTATGAAGTCGGCTATCACTTGCCCCCGAATTGACCGTCTGGGCTGAAAGTTCAAATCAAATTGACTTAACTCAATATTCCATTTGAGTAACCTTCCAGATGCCTCCGGTCTCTGTAGGACTTGCTTGAGTGGATGATCGGTGTATATGGTGATAGGATGCGCCTGAAAATAATGTCGAAGCTTCCTAGAGGCGATCAGCAAACTATACGCCAACTTTTCTATCCGTGGATAATTACGCTCTGCTGCTGTCAATTTTTTGCTCACATAATACACAGGTCTTTGGACCTTATCCTCTTCCCTTACCAATGTTGAGCTGATCGCATGGGATGACACTGCCAAATACACGAATAAATCCTCGTGATCTATTGGCTTAGATAAAATCGGTGGTTTCTCCAAGTGCCTGAGCAAATTCTGAAATGCTTCTACGCAGTCAGGTGTCCATTTGAAGTGGTTTTTTCCTCGCTTTATTAATTCGAAGAATGGGATGCACTTATCCGTAGCCCTGGAGATAAATCTGCTTAGTGCGGCAACTTTTCCGGCAAGGCTTTGCACATCCTTGATTTGCCTAGGTTCCTGAATGTCTCTGATTGCCGCGATCTGGTCTGGATTAATCTCAATACCACGGGAACTGACGATGAATCCCAAGAATTTTCCAGAGGCAACACCGAACGAACATTTGGTTGGATTGAGTTTCATTCCGTACTTTCGAAGAATGCCGAACATCTCTGCCAAGTCAGTAGTGTGTTGAGAAGATTGCTTGGACTTAACAAACATATCGTCGACATATACTTCCATTGTTCTCCCGATCTGGTTATAAAACATTCTGTTGACTAAGCGTTGATATGTAGCGCCCGCATTCTTCAGGCCAAAGGGCATCACCACATAACAATATAATCCCAGATCAGTGATAAAACTAGTGTGCTCTTGATCTGGAACATGCATCGGAATCTGGTTATATCCTGAATAAGCATCCATAAATGAGAGAAGCTCATGACCTGGCGTTGAGTCTACCAGCTAGTCAATCCGGGGCAACGGGAAACTATCCTTTGGACAGGCTTTGTTCAAATCTGAGAAGTTGATACACGTTCGCCACTTCCCGTTGGCCTTCTTTACCAGGACTGGATTCGAAATCCAGTCTGGGTAGGTCGAGTCTCTGATAAATCCATTACTCTTTAGCTTTCCAACTTCTTCTTTCAAGGCAGCGGACCTCTCTGGGCCCAGCATTTGCCTTTTTTGCTTTACCGGAGGATGTTTAGGGTCAATGCTTAAGGATTGGCTCATGATTGATGGGGATATCCCACACATGTCCGCGTGGGTCCAAGCAAATACATCCAAATTGTTTTTTAAGAAATCCGTCAATTCTTTAGCAAGATTCGGACTTAACTGGGATCCAATCTTAAGGACCTTCTCCGGGTCACTGTCATCGATCGGTACATCCACAGTTGTCTCGTTGGGAGTCGCCATTCTGCCCCCGGGTTCTTGATCCTCTCTGGGATCTATATTCTCGGGCATCTCTCTGGGCGACTCTCCAACGACTATCCTCTTTGGTTGCTATAAGGTCTCCGCCCCCGAAGGGGGAGAGGTGCCTTTAGTTTCGATATCCCCTCCATTACGAAGTAACTTTAGTTCGGCAACATAACACGCTCGTGCAGCAACTTGATCCGCTTTGACGATACTAATGCCAGCTTCTGTGGGGAATTTCAATAGCAAGCACCAGGGGGCTATGCAGGCTCTGAACTTTGCGAGGGCCGGTCGGCCCAAGAAGGCATTGTAGGGCGATTCAACATCCAAAACCACAAAGGGAAGGATTCTCACTCTCTGGCGTTCTCCTTCCCCAAGTGTAACTAGTAACTCTACATAACCCATTGGAGCGGTGGATGCTCCGTTGAATCCACGGATCCATCCTTGCAGGGCTTCAAGTCTTCGAGATTCATCTGGTCAAAGTTCTTTTTGAAAAGAATATTGACGGAACTCCCGTTGTCCACTAGAACCTTATGAACAGTGGCTGGTCCAATGGGTACTATAATTACAAGTGGATCTTCAGTTGGAGCATGGACTCCAATGCTTTCTCGTTCTCGGAAGACGACATCGTCGGTCATCATCTTTTGCTGCTTCACCGGGATACTGTCCTCAGGGTTGCTACACTCCCCTACCTCGAGGTGTTGTTTGGCTGCATTGACGTATTGATCTAATGCTTTGGAACTGTGCCCGGCGAGATAAAGTCCTCCGATCACGGTATTAATAACAATATTCTTTCCTTTTTGCTGGGCAGTCGGCCTAGCAGCAAGTTGATTCTGGTTCTGATTCGGGGCCTGCACTGCTTGCCCCCTGTCCTGGGTGTTACTCTGTATTCATCTAACTTTCCTTCTCGAAGCAGCCTTTCGACTACATCCCTTAGGTGACGACATTCATTTGTCGAATGGCCGTGAATCTGATGAAAGAGACAAAACTTCCCTGTTTCACGCCCTTTCTCTGTCGACTCTCTGGAGGTGGCCTCTTATTCTGGAGGACTTCGTACGCATCCATGAAGATATTTTCCAGAGTATCACTTATTGGTGTATAACTTTCAAAGGCCTGGGACGAGTCCTTCTCTGGGAGTCGTTCCCTCGGTTCCTCTTCCGGTTGTTGCCGTTACCATTATTATTGTTGTTACCTGGCTGACGACCATCCTGATTCTGATTTCCGACGTTAACTTCAACTTTCCCCGAGCTGTCTCCTGTCTGTTTGATGGCGACGTTGCTCTGAATTTCCTCCTTATCAGTTGTTTTAGCCTTTCGGTTAGCATATACCTCTTCCCGGCGTAAATGTACGTTGGCTTTCTCGTAGAATAACTCTCTAGTGTGGGGCGGTTTGCCTGCCATGTACCTCCCGAATTCAGTGTCCCTTATCTACTCCATCAATTAGTGCTGCGACAACGGTCGGTTCATGGGGATCTTTAACCCTTAGTAGCGGCCAAATTGAAACGATCCAGGTACACCTTTAAACTCTCGCCTGGTCGCTGCTTGACAAGGAACAAATCGATCACACTTTTTGTCTTCTGTGCGTAGATACGAAATTGTTCTACGAACTTCTCACTTAGCTCCCTGAAGCTAGAAATCGATCTCGCCGGCAAGCGAGTAAACCATAACAAAGCCACGTCCTCCAAGAATATGGGAAATGCTTTGCACTTAACAGTGTCAGAGGCTGCGGCAGCGGTCATTGACCAAGAGTATCTCATCAGGTGCTGGACAGGATCAGATCTTCCCACATATCGGTTCATTTGTGGCATGTTGAAACGCTTGGAAAAGTCGCATCCAAAATATCATCAGTGAAAGGGGTGTGACTGCGGTCGATCCCCCAATCTTCATTCCGTTGTCCACGGCTATCTGCCAGAATCTGGTGGACCATGGCTGCGACATTTGCACTGGTCAAAGGAGGTTCAGGGTCAGTGCCTCTGGCTCGGCGGGGTTCTCTGATCTCTCTTCGGGAGCAGTCACAAAATCCGGGGCTCGGATAGGGCTTTGTTTCCCCCCTATTATCATGAGTATGTGTGCGGCGACGGGGCTGAGGTGGTCTGTTATGCACAGGACTGTTCACATCTCGAGTCCTGAGAGCTGTGGCTTGATCGTTCACATTACGATTTAAGGACCCCGCCCCTAGCGCTTCTTCTTCCTGTGATGGTAGGGTTCCGAACCGAAGTTGCTCTATGTTCTCGGCTCTCCCATACGGTCGTCGCGGAGGTCTTGGCGATTCCTCAGACGAAGAAGAATATCCCAGAGTGGGTGAACGAACCGGCGGCGTTCTTTGCCTTGCGAGTTCGTCAAGCCTTCTATCCATAGCCGTCAAATTTTGCTGCAGGATGGAACTTTCCTGCCTTTGGGCAGCCAACTCATCAAACAATCTATCCCACATTTCGGCGAAGCGAGAGAGATCCCCCTCAGTGACAGGAGCAGCAGGATCATATTGGTCATCATCACTCTCTCTTATGCGCAAAGAGCTCGAACCGGGTCGAGCAGAGGTGCCAGGACGATAGGAGCGGGTTATAGGTTCCTTTCCAGGTCGAGTTGTAGTCTGATCATCAATTCGGATAGCTGCGGTTCGTGGATGGCGACTCGCTGCGCCCCCCTGAGGTCGACTCATGGTCGTGGTACACGGAGGCTGCGAGGCGTTACCTCGGGATCGAGTAACAACCCCTTCAGCGGCCCGGATCGTCTCGTTCTCATCGACTCGGAGCGTGGTGTCTTCATCGGATCGGTTCGCCCCCTTCGCTCCGCGATCCAGAGTTTCTTCATTGCCCAGCTCATGCACACTCTCTTCAATCGTTTCATTGGTCTGTGAAGCTCGCACTTCCTTAGATCTTTTTCCAACCATGATATCTGAATCACTGGAATCTTCAAAGAACTGAATAGTGAAACTTTAGGACTGAGTTCTCAGTGAAAGCACCAAAGTGTTAGATCAAAATTTGGACCTAACACCCAAATTGTTCTGAATGTTACAGGGTTTCAACTGAGGAATGAGAAAAAAGGAAATAACACGCAGAATTTATAGTGGTTCGGCGTTAACGAGCCTACGTCCACTTTTTATATTATTGATTATACTTTGAAAGCTAATACAATCAAGGATTTCTCTCAATATTCAGTAGTTTGACAACAATGGCGGATTCAGTACCTAATATTGCCAAAAAGATCCCAAAAAATGCCAAGCTCTGGGCTATTTATAGCTGATTTTGTCAGGCGGGTCGTGATAACACGTGGCACAGATCCCGAGAACATCGGATCGCATCGCCTCTGTTGAAGAAATAGTCAAATTAGCCGTTGTAGACAGGTGTCGCGATCTGCTTGAAAATCGGATCGTGCAGATGGGGAGAATCGGTCCAAGTGACGGTTAGGGATACGTGTCGCCAGATCCGTGTGATTCGGATCGCTGAAGACTAGCTCGTGCTTGAACGGGTCAGAGGGTTCGCCATGTACCAGGGGATCGAATCGGTTCGCTCTGGGCAACAATATAACTTTGGATCGGATCGCTTGGATGCGTCGTTCGCTAATGAGATGGGGGCGATCCGTCGAGACGCGATCCTCCGTGGGCGAGTCGATAGAGTGCGATCCGACGGTGGGCGAGACGATGGTGCGATCCATTCTTTCATATCCTGAGAGAACGTGGTTTCATGCTTTCTTCTTATGAATGATCCTGGGTGGCTTGGTCAAAAAGCTAGCCAACACGTACCAAGCATGTTTGGCTATTATAAGGGAAAACTCTGTCCTCCGATTGCGTTGCATTGTGTTTACGGGACCTGAGTCTTATAATAGCTTTATTTTTCAAAGAGCATTGTGTTGTTTTATTTTAAACAATGATTCATTTGGAGTAAACCTGTTCCATGTTATACGGCGTGGTCCCATGATTTCCCAACTTTTAAAGTAAAGTTAAATAACTGTTTTAGTTCTAACACCAGTCCCTTGACTGAGCTGGAGTTTATTATTTTAACCTAAACTCCGGGTGCCCCTATTTTCCACACGGGTAGCTAATAGTTTTGGTTTTGCAGATATTATATTCACAGGATCCTGGTTTACAGCTAAAGCGATATTCAGAAAGCTCTGTATCCGTATATTTCTTTCAGTTGTATTTGTATTTATTTTCCGCTGCATTGTAATTTAAATCTCTGATATTTATTTTCCACTATATAATATTTATTCATACTCTGGAATATTCTTGTACTCTTATGTAAATTGTTGTATTAGCAATGAATTATTCTTTTGTTTGTGTTTCGATTAGTCTTGTTCTCAAAGCAATCCGGGCTTTCCGTATGGGCGAGTTTGGGTCGTTTCAGTTTGGTATCAAAGCTTTGGTTCATAGAGCTCGAGAACGAGACTTATTAGAACCAAATGAAAAAATCCATCAGAGATTGGATTAGTAATATCCAATAAGAATTACTCGTTAGAGATGGGATCGGTAGTATCCTAGAATGAGTTTTAAAGTGTATTATTTTAAAATAAAAATGAAAACAAATTTTGTTTTGAAAATTTAAACCTTATTATACGTATTTGAGTATTTTATTTTAAATTGATTTGGACAATCAAGGATATGAAGATTTTGCAGATATGCCTAGCTAGCATGTATACGAAGTCTCAAATATACTGGGTAGATATATAATCACACTCCAGCCGCTCGGAGATGATTCTGATGATGGAGCTCCATCATCAGTGTGTATGTTCGAGTTTCGAAAGTGGAATATCTATATATTTCCAATTGACGGGTGTGAGAACCAAAACTTAGCTAGAATTTATTGTTTGTGATTTGACACAAAAAATATGATTTTTACTATCTATAAAAGATACATATATTTAAAAACGTTAATCAATTAATTGACTGTTGGTTGTGATGTTTGATTTTTTGTTCAACTAATAAAAATATTGGAATGATAATTAATTAAACCAATATGTGAACGAATGAGAAATTAAGCCAAATAAAATAAAATATTGAACTGAATTGAAAATTGATTGAAATTACATACATGTACATATAATATGTGTGAACAGGTCATAGCAGGGGAGCTAAGGAAAGGAATAAAATTGTATGCCGACAAATAGGTACATATTTACTATTTTGTTTGGGGTTTGATGATTTCATGAGCCGATTGGCTAGCACTTGGCTTTTTCTTCTGGATCGATGAGGGCCTTATGAGGCAAGTTGCGGTTTTAAATATCAGCCCATAAAAAGGAGGTTATGGCGAAATTTTTGAAAAATTTAGGGTGTCAGCCAAATTTTTGAGAAATTAGAAATTCTTAGAAACTGAAAAGTTGAAGAATGAAAGTTGAGTTGGTTGGTTAAACAACTTTCAGCTCCGTTCCTTTTGAGGATGAAAAGAATTTAAGTGAGGGAGATTGTAACAACCCGGAATTTCAGAACCAATTTAATTTTTATTTTAGCTATTTTAATGAATTTTGAATATTTAAGATGATGTATTTTAAATATAATGACTAGAAATTTATTTTGAATAGAATTAGAATGAATAAATTTATTTTAATTATATAACGATCCTGAAATGGCATGGCAATTTGAAAACTTGATTTTCAACTTTAACTGAATGTACAGGATTTAAAATAAATCGGATTTCATGAAACCAAAAAATATTTGAATCTGTTTAATAATATCTTTCTAAAGAACGTAAGAAACTGAAATTTCACTTTATAAGTGGAAAGTTATGTCCAGTTTAAAATTTAAAACAGTCGTTATGGAATTTAGATATATTTTAATATAATATATAGCCCATAAAATTGTCATTTTGCAAACGACCTCCATTTTCGACGAAACCACTTTTGTTGCATCCGGAATGTCAAATTTTTGCTAGATTCCAATTTTCATAATTTTTGGAATCAATACGTGAACATGGAAAAGAAATGAGTTTTATTAATTTTAGTTGAATTGGATTGACTAGAAAATGGTCATTTTTCAAACGGTCTCCAAATTCGACGAAATTAGTTTTGTTAGGACCGTATCATCAAAACATAGCTAGATTTATTTTTCGGGAATTTTTGGAGTTAGTATGTGGCCGCGGTAAATTAAAATATGCTTTCAAATTCATTATATATTGATTTATATTTTAATTTTGATAAAAACTATTCGAAACGATCGAATTGGCTTACGAAACATATCCCAATGTGTCCGCAACGGGGCTATTTAGCGAGAGACGAGAGTCGCTGGTTTTAATTTGGAGTCCAAACGCAATTAAATCAATTGGAGAACTAAATAATATTATTTAATTATATATTTATTTAAATTTTAACCATAATTTCCCAATTGCTAAAAAACTGCCGCCGTCAGTAAAGGGAAATAAATGGCCCTCGCGCTCCGGATTTTTATCCTAAAATTTTCCAAATCCACTAAGAAATTCAACCCAATTCCAAAACATAAATTGAAGAAGGAAGTTCGATATTTAAATCTATACTTGTTTGATCAGACTTGGTATTGAATAGAGTGGGAATCTCGAGCCTATATGGCCGCCGTTCAAAGCGGATTCCACGGCAGCAGGTGGCGTCGAACTGGGCGTGCTTCAGGGTGGTGGGGGAGCTTACGTGCGGTGTCGATGGGAGGGTCTCTGATCGGAGACGCAGCAAGTACTGTGGCCAGAATCTGGAACCCTAGTTTTGAAGCAGGTTTCGGCTGTTGCTGGAGTAATTAGCAACAAAAATTGCACCGTTTAGTGAATGTGATTAAAGGTATTAATTTTGTAATTAAGCTTTAATTAAAAAAATTAATATATAATTAGCAAATGTTTATAAATATATAATTAGCAAAAAAATTTAAATTTATAATTAGTAAATGTTTTTAAATTTATAACTAACATTGTTTTTAAACTATAAAATAGCATTGTTTTTAAAAATAAATGTTTTCAAAATAAAAATATGGTTTATTATAAATGGCTTAGAATAAAAATATGATTTTTATATAATATACCATAAAAATAAAAATGTGATTTTTAATTTATATAACAATGGTATAAAAATATGATTTATATATATAGCATAAATAAAATATGATTTTTAATGTGTATAACATTGTATAAAAATGTGATATATATATATATATATATATATCGTAATAAAAATATGATTTTAAAAATATAATTTCTATTATATATAACATAGTATAAAAATATGATTTTTATATAACTAGCGCTGTAATAAAAAATTCGGTTTTTATATGTACAACTTTGAAATAAAAATATGATTTTTGCGCATATGTCATTGAAATAAAATATGATTTTTATTATATGAAGAACATTATAAAGATTGGATTTTTATATAGAATAAAAAGGTGATTTTTATGTAAATAGAATAACAATAAAAATGTGATTTTTATCTATATAGCGTTTAAATAAAAATGTGATTTTTTACTATAAAAATTGCTTGAAACAGATTGCGATGAAACTGACTGGAAGCAGAGCGGAATCCAAATCGTCCAATAAAGAATGGAGGAGTGGAAACCGATGGTGAGAACCATTATTGTTTGTTTGTGTTGAATTGACTGTATTGTGTGTTGTTTGTGATGTTGAAATGTTTAACATATTAAAAATAATGTTAATATTAATGTGATAGTGAAATTAAACTATAAATATTCGTATATAATTTATACAGTAAAATTGGCTAAGTAGAAGAATAATTCAAACCGAATTATAATTTGTTAAATTTATTAACCAATGATTTATTTAAACAGACTGTTGTTGTTTAAAAAACCCCACACGGGTATTGGGATGATATTTGACATACACTATTCCCAATATTTAGTTGTATGTCAATCGATGGATTGACAGTCTATGATGAGTGTTATTTATTTGTTTTAATGCTCACACCGTTGTAGATTTCACTTTGGATGTGAATGGACTATTTAATGGTTATTTATCATTATTGTTGAATAAATGTGATGTACGAAATCCATATAACTGAAAATTACATGGTAATTGATTGAGTCGCATTCTGATTCAGAAATAAATAATATTTTTAAATAAAGAATCTTTTAAATAAAGAATATATTAAAATACAAAATTTTGTTAGTCAAAAAAGTCATTTTTAATATGTTAATGAAAAATAAAAGAACCGTGTGTTTAAATATATTTTTGTTAGTCAAAAATGTCATTTTTAACATGTTAATAAAGAAATAAAATAGTAATACATTGAATTATATTTTTGTTAGATAAAAATATTCTTTCTAACATGTTAATGAAGTGAATAAAAATATTCGTGTGCTTAAATGAATGTTAGGTGTGTAGAATATTTTAAAATAATATTCAATGAAGAGTAAAATTATGAATTTGATGTCCGATCTTCGATGGACTCAAAAATATTGAAATTTGTGAAGCCGAATTAAATAGCAAAAGCCATTTTAACCCGAATAGGTTTATTGATCAATTTTATTCATTCTATAATGAATAAATAAAAGGATTGATTTCAAAATCTAATATTTTAAAATATTATCATTTTAATATGATAAAGATAAAGAATATTCAATTTTGATTTAAATTTGAAATATAAGTTGGAATCATTTTAAAATGAATTTATAAACGATTTATAAAATACGTTTTAAATTGAAATCGATGGTATATATATATATATGTGTGTGTGTGTGTATATATATATATAATGGCCTGAATAGAACGCGGCACGCAACAATCGTTTGCGAATTTCGACCATTAACTTCAAATGGACGTAACGGGAGATCCGACCATTGGATTCTCCTAAAACCAAACCGTTAGGTTCGTATCGAAAAGATCTTTCCCATGAATATAATAGATTTGAAAACTAACGGTTGGATTTGGGATTATTTCCAAATCAAATTTGGAAAAGGTCGTTATGGATGTAGTTCGGTGGCCGTTATTGGAAACCGACTGTACGGGCCTTGATAAAATAATTAAAAATATGGAAAAAATATGTAAAATCATAATAAATAGTTTGGAAATATTTTGGATGAAAAATTCCATATTTGTAAAGATAAAAATATATTTTTATCAAACTAGCTATTAGCTAGAATAATAATCCAATGTTTTTAAATAAATAAATAAATTGGATTTGTAAATGGTTTTAACATAACCAGAATTTTACAAATTATGAATTGGAATGGAAATTATCTTCGGAATATTTCGATATTGGATTCCGTGATTATACGGATATTGTTGAGGAATTTGGAAGATATAAATATCGTTATTTCCAATACGATATTTGTTGATTTCAGAATTTGATACTGAATATAAGCCGATATAATTTCTATTCAGAGCCTTTTATTTAATGTCAAATTGGATTTTGGGTTTGTCGTGAATGGTGTCTTGAATAACACTGTTCTTAAACCCTGTGTGAAAAGAATAAATCTTTTAATTAATATTATTAGAGTTTCCAATTATATTTGGTAGTTGGAATAAAATGAAATGTGGATTGGGTTTATTGTTAACTGTGTCTTTAACCGCATTCGTTCTTTAAACCGATTAACAGTGAAAAATATAATTTGGAATTTATAAATCTTTTATTTAGATTTAAACGGAAATTTTCCAAATTTAAGTTTTCTAATTTAATAAATTAAATTGAAATTGAATGGAATTCTATTCGGTAATAATCGAGATGAGCTTCTGTGAATGAAGACCGTTACTATATATGGAATTTAAAAGGATTTAAAAGGCTTTGCCGCTATTCCATTTATATTATTAGTTTGACACGGGAATTTACTCTATATAATGTTGTGATTTCCGTGTAGATTCCATTTTGATGGAAGATGATTGTGGGTTTATCATGAACAATGTTTTTAAATAACATTTGTTCTTTAACCCAGTGATATACACGTAAATGTGTATATTTTATCCGCATATTTATCTTATTTTATCTTTTAAATAATTGATATTTTGTATTTATAGCTGTTTTTTCAGATTGTTGACAAGAATCATGGTTTAGAGCATTTGATGAATAAAGCATGAAGAATTTGCTGAAAAAGAGTGAAGTTAAAATTACTAAAGCTGGAAGAGTTTAAAGCTTGAAGAACGGTTGCAAATAGAGTTCAGTTGGGTAGATTTGGCTCACTAAAGACTCATATTGTGTTCACATTGGCTCAATTGCAGACCATTTCACTCATGTAGCGTTCACATTAGCTACTTTGCAAGGCTTCTCATTCTTACTCTACAACCCCGTTCACATTAGTTGGGTAGAATTTGCTGAAATTATAGTCGCGACGCTAATCCAATTTGGATTAGTTCCTGATTTGCACCAATTCGCAAAAAGGAAAGTAAAAAAAAGAGGAAAGAAAATTGTGTGATTTGTTTCCGAATTAAAAAGGGACGTGATTTTGAGAAAAGGTTGGGTAAAAAGAAGAAAGGGAGGAGTTATTTTGTCTGCTAATTTTTGGGCAAGGGTTATATCATTGTAGGGTTGGCCTCTTTCTTTATGGGCCGACGTGGGCTTGTAGGCTGATTTTAATTGTCTTTCCTTTTCTTTTTTTTAATTCTCTTCTTCCTTTCAAAAAAAAAAAAAAGTGCCGCAGCGCAGTCAAGCAAATAATAGGAGGCGACAACAACAAAAAGCAGCGGACTATTCAGTGTTCGAGCGGTTGCACACCAAGTGGGGTGTGAACGCGCTAGCGCGACTCAACTGCACTGGACGGACTGCTGATCAAGGTGAGTATTTTCTATCTCTACAGGGACCGCTGCTGCAAATAAAAAAAAATATAGACAATGCTTGTAAAAATCTTCTGCAGGAGATTGGCTTGCTTGTAAAAAAAAAATATTTCTGCAATTTCCTGTTCTGAGACTGTTTATTTTGTGACTGAATATTTTGCCTGTTGATGCGTGGTTAAAATTTTAAAACGAACGTGGGATTAATTGAAAAGTTTATTTTTGAAATCGAACCGAGGATTCCCCAAAAGCTCATAGGACAAATATTCGTTAAATTGACAATTAGGATTGATACTCTCTGAGGTGTCTAAGGAACGGTAGAGTCTCGAACTCAAACAGGTTCTTAAACCTTCAGTTGTGTTTCTACGGTGATTCGTGGCACACTGATAACCCCTGTCCGGACCTGGCCTAGACTTGTATTCATATAATCCGAAGTTGTTAATTTTAACATATTTTTTTAAAAGAGCTTTCTTGAAAATGTCTCAATTCCCTTATTCCTACGGATTTTACGATAGTTGTGAAAATCAATATAATCCATATACTTTTACACCAAATTCATATGGATATTTTAATAGCAACTATTGTACAAGTAATTTGGACTGTACACCACCAACTTTTCAAAATTTTCAGGATAATCCCGATTGTACATCATCAAATTTTCGAAATGATGATCAACCCTCTATTCTTGAAACACATGTTGAATTTTTACTTGAAATGAACATACAACAAAATGAAGAAATAAATGAATTGTGTAATTTATACATGTGCAACAATTCAAGTGAAAGCTTTCAAAATAATCAAAATTCGATTTCACCTCCAAATTCTAATGATTCTGATTATAACCCTTGTCAATTCAATTTTGAACTCCAAAATGAATTTCAAATTCGAAATGGAAATGTAAATCACTTTTCAAATGATTTTGGCAATGGGAATAATTTCAATTATGGTGCTACTGAAAACTTTTGTTCTCAACAATTTCAAACTGAAAACTCTCGTGTAAATAACTATAAATTTGATTTTGTTGAGCAAACGAATGAAATTAACGACTACTTGAAGTTTCGTGAGAAACAAAATAAAATCCAAATGTGTGATGAATCGAACGATAATCCACCTTTGCCCAGAATTAATGATTTTCAACTGACAACTTTTGAAATCGATGAAAATCTCAATGAAGTTGTTGAAAGCTCTGGAATTGATTTGAATTTAAATTCTCTTAAAAACAAAGACGTCAATCTTCAATTTGATCTTCCTCTCTCAAATTCTGAAAATTTTGAAAATTTAGCAACTTTAGATTGCCAACATGACAAAAATGATGAAGTTGTTAACAACTGTTTAGGTGAGGACGACTTTGATGAGCAAAAACTTCTTGAATTAATTGACGATAATGTTGTTGGGTCTAAAACTGAAAATGAAACTATTCAAAACTTTGAAATTCTTGTGGTTGAAAACAACGAAACTGCTGAATGTGATCTCAAGCACAATAACGATTTTTCTGAAATTGTTGAAACTCCTTGCGACCTGATCGTTTCAACTGAACCTCACTATGATCACTTGTTTTTCAATGATAAATTTCTACAGTATATGAACTCTTTCTGGAATAACACTATTTTTGAGAAAACACGATTTCGAAATTTACTGAAAATTCATTTGTTCGGTTTTGACTTTAGGTTTACGAATGAACCTTTAGTTAACAAAATTTCAAATATCAAAGCAAAACTGAACAATATTTCTCAAAACAAGTGTGGGGGTGAGAGTGATGCACGCGTCTCTCAATTTATACATCATCTGAACAAATCAAATTTTGTTTTTGAAACTTTTATTGAACCCCAGCTCGATGACCTCTCTTTAGTTGCTACAGAAATTCAATTCGATTTTAGGATCAATTGTAAGCTCAAAACTTCAAAATTAGCAACTCAAACTTTTGAAAAAAACAAAATTTGTTTTTCCAAATCTGAATTGTAATATAAAATCCTTTATGATTTGGTTTTCTACAATGAAGATGTGCCTCATAATCTTAATGGGGCTGATCCATTGGTCCATTGTAGACCGGTTCATCTATTCGATGACTGCGTATTTTCTGCACATACATCCGGTAAGCCGTGCTGACCCTCTTATTTTATTTCCCTTTCACTAAGATATGTCTGATTAAGACTGTGAGGACACAATCACACTCAAGTGTGGGGGGGAATTTACATTACATCAGCAATCAAATTTTATGAACTAGGTCATTCATTGAACAAGGATTAACTTAAATTCATAAATAACACCTTGGTTCTTGTTTGATAAGATGAATTGTTGGGTGATGGGAATGAACATTATTTATTCATTGAATTGTAATGTGTCTTTTTAAGATGCTAGCTTGAGACTGTGCAGACGTTAGTCGTGTTCTGGAGTAAGCGTGTCAACCTTTGTTATACATGTTAGAATGTGCAAGTAAAAAAAGTCAAAAAAAAAAATGAGTTTGCACCTACATATGTTGGAATTTCTGAGTTCGTTTTCATGCATAATATTTCTCTCACTCAAATTTTCACACTCGTAAGTTCTAAAATCCACTTGGCCCAATTAAGGAGAAATGACTCATTGTAGCGTTCTTCTTCGATACCCCATATTATTCAAACCCAAGTTTTAGTCGATTTACATCCATGTGTCGACAAGTTTATCTTATATTGGTATACTCAAGAACCTTTGTTTAAAGGTCAAAAATGTCACTTTTTATACCAATATTACACTACCCATTCCGTACTTGTTTTAAGGTAGGATAACCATATACCACATCTTATTTTATATGGGTTATCTATCTTACGAAACTTTGCTTATCATTCCTTTCAGTTTTTTGTATAACATCAATCCAGACTTGTGTGTTGAATTAAGGTTATTGAAGTAGAGTAACTAGGGCACAAAACTTTCCTTTCATGAAGTGTTGGTAGTAGAGGAGGAATCAAATGAAATCATGTACGTCATCATTCCATCTCCATTCATCATTCATCATGCAAAAGAAAAAAAAAGAAAAAGGAAAATAAAAAATAAAAAATAAAAAAATAAAATAAAGAGAGAGTCTCTCTGAATAAAATAGTCTTCATCATTCTTGACTATGAAGCATCCATTTCCATTCCATCCACATCCATCATACCGTACTTGGAAGTGAGGATTGTAGTAGAGGAGATGAAAGGAAATAAAAATGTTCATATGTGCCTTAGTATCACTTTATCTTTTGTAGCTTGAAGTTCAACTAATACACTTGCCCTCTTATCTATAACATTTTTAGAACTTACAAAATTTTCCTTCATCTATGCATAACTCACATCCAATACATTACAGTTACATTGGTGCAAAATTATTCAAAAAAAAAAGGGTCAAATAAATGATTGGGTGTACATTGTCGATGTGTAGAACTTTGGTTGACACCACGCTCTTAACCTTCAAGACAATTACAGTGTTATCAAGGAATTACGATTCAGCTTGAAATTTTTTATTCATTTTTTCACTAATTATGGGATGGACAATTTGGGGCTAAACCGTTATTATTGAAGTTAGGTGAAATCCTTGGAATGTGAAAGACCTTAAATATATCATTTGATTAATTCGCGTACTTAAGACGCTCTGGATTTTGTGGGTAGTATCCGCTGAAAACCCTCACGAGACAACACTCATCCTACTGGGGACACCCAGAGGTTTAACGGCTTGTTGCATACGCTAAATGCAATCGTGTTTCCTACGAAAGTGTGACATATCTTAGTTTAGTTTATTCGAGGACGAATAAAAAGATAAGTGTGGGGGTATTTGATATACACGTAAATGTGTATATTTTATCCGCATATTTATCTTATTTTATCTTTTAAATAATTGATATTGTGTATTTATAGCTGTGTTTTCAGATTGTTGACAAGAATCATGGTTTAGAGCATTTGATGAATAAAGCATGAAGAATTTGCTGAAAAAGAGTGAAGTTAAAATTACTAAAGCTGGAAGAGTTTAAAGCTTGAAGAACGGTTGCAAATAGAGTTCAGTTGGGTAGATTTGGCTCACTAAAGACTCATATTGTGTTCACATTGGCTCAATTGCAGACCATTTCACTCATGTAGCATTCACATTAGCTCCTTTGCAAGGCTTCTCATTCTTACTCTACAACCCCGTTCACACTAGCTTATGTGTTATTTGGGATAATTCTTTAGTCCCACATTGTGGAATTTGCCAAGTAGCCTTTGTCATATCAGCTATAAATACACTTTATCTCATTCATTGTAAAATACACTTAGTTTTATTCTGTAATTCTCTTCTATTGGAATAAAACTCTTCTTTCTCTCTTCTATTTAGTTTTTATTGCATGTTATTTATGTTGTTTATTTTCTTTTTAATTTCTTTTCTTTTAGCTATGTCTAGCTAATCCTCTTTAATTAGGGGGTCATGACGCTAATAGATATGATTAAATATGAATCGCATAGCCAAAAGATTAGAACTTCATGTATGTAGATCTAGATCTGAACTAAGGGTTAGATTTGAACCTTAATATCCTGTGTCGTTTAAGAGCTATGCTCCTTCACAGGGTATATTTGTGTTCGGTCTAACAATTATCAGATTTAGATCTAATTTTAGGGTTTTAGAAATCAATTGGTGAATCTGTCCTGATAGTCTATGGTTGTAGAGCTGAGCTCCTGCATAGGCTATGCTTGTCATTATTTACACATTTGTTTCTAAAAACCTATAATCGTTGATTCATGTTTGTGACAGAAACATGTATTAGATCTGGTTAATCTTTTGGCTATTGATGATTATGAATCTGATCTATGTCATTATCCCCTAATTGCTTTCACTTATTGTTAAAACTTTCTTTTATTTAATTTCTGCTATTTTCTTTGTTTTCAACCAATCAAAAGTTAGGGATAACTTGATTGGATTTATTAATTAAAATAATTTGGTCCCAGAGTTCGACACCCTCTACAACGATCCTTGTTGTTTAGGAAAGACGAACGGATTTTACAGTTGTTTACAATTGTATAATTTGTTCGCAAACACCCAGTTAAAGATAAGATTAATTTCTTAAATTTGAATAATCATTAAATAATGATTTCTGACATTAAAACTAAACCAGAGTTTTAATGAATCTTTAAATAGATTAAAATGCAAAAGAGATAATTAAATTTATTGAATCCATGAAATGATCGAGAATGGAGTACCACCAGTTTTACTCCAGGCGGTAGTAAAATCTTTAATCAGATTTGAACGTGAAATGGTAATTAATTTTACAATTAACACAGTGGGTGTTAGATATGGAGTGCTACCAGTTTTGCTCCATGGGATGAATAGGTTGGGATTGGGATAATAAATAATAAATGATTACTTCGGTAAGGTTCGTTAATCCTAACTAGTGAATAAACCTTAATTTGGTTTAGAATTGATAAAGGATAAAATAAAATCCTTTGAAATGGATATCCAAAGGAAGATTGAAGAATAAATTTAAAAGAATTTATCTTTGATAAAATTAATGGGGAACTTTCCCTAATAATGTTAATATTTCATTAAAAGAATATTCTGAATTGGAATGAGGTGTATGATGTGTTTTTATAGCACGTGATTATAAAATACGCGAGTTATTCGGAAAGACCGGGTTTAACCCATTCTGAATAATTACTACGACGATTAAAAGTCGACGATGAAGACGGTGGTTAAAGACCGGAGATCTTCACATCATTTAGATGATTGCCAGTGTCTTGATTGGGCTGTACACCCGAGACAAGGTTATAAGTGGTGATCGTCCAGATGTACTTGGAGATCGACGGATATGCGAGGACGTCTCTACTGTATTGGACATATGGGACGAGGAATAAGATGCCTCCGGTTTTGTTCAGACCTAGAACGGACTTGTGAATGGATGTGTGTCTGACATGGATTACATTCTATGCTAATTGATCTCTGTTAAATATATATATGTTTGGTAGCGGAGAATTTATTCCCTTGCTTAACACCCTTCTCTGAGACGTACGAGCTTAGAGGTTATATATTGATAGACATCAGTTGTATGGCGTGAATTGTCAGTGTGGCATGCCAAAATGCAAATGATCAAGGCTTTCCTTGAAAAGCAGAGTCTTGTGGATGATGATCAAAGCACAGCTTTAATTAGAATAGATTTGTGTATAGCGTTACTTCGCAAGCCTCAAACCCCGGTATGAACCAAAAACGAGAGAAGGATCCAGGGTGAATATGCGTTTCTTTCTAGATAGAAGTGGTGTCATGGTATGGAGCCCAGACATTTTTACTTATGTGCATGATGGAAAGCGAGGTACCTCGGATTTGAGTCCCTAGTGGCTCTTGATTTACAACCCATAGGGCGGAGAAACATATTGTTCAGGAATTATATATAATCCACTAACGTAAGTTGTGGACCGGCCCTATGGCTCCAAGGGACGATGCATTCTGTTCCTAAGGCACGGGCTAGAGTGTCTCGAATTCGGTAACGACGATCCCTTGCCTTGGTTCATAGATGGAAATCTAACTTCGAATATGACATTGTGCGGTATTGATTGTAGAACTAGTATGGCGACATGATATATGGTACCCATGCCGTCTATGATTAATACATTTATATTTGAAGTTGTTTTTAAACACTATGCACTTATAATATCAAAAATAAATTGTTTTTAAACGTACCAAGCATGTTTGGCTATTATAAGGGAAAACTCTATCCTTCGGCTTGCGTTGCATTGTGTGACGGGACCTGAATCTTATAATAGCTTCATTTTTCCAAATAGCATCGCGTTATTTTATTTTAAACTAAGATTCATGTAGAGTAAACCCGTTCCGTGTTACATGGAGTGGTCCAATGATTTCCCAACTTTTAAAGTAAAGTTAGATAAATTTTTTAGTTCTCACACCAGTCTCTTGACTGACCTGGAGTTTATTGTTTTAACCTAAACTCTGGGTGCCCCTATTTTCCACACGGGCAGGTTGTAATTTTGGTTTTGCAGATATTATATTCACAGGGTCCTGGTTTACAGCTGAAGCGATATTCGGAAAGCTCTGAATCCGTGTATTTCTTTTAGTTGTATTTATATTATTTTTTCCATTGCATTGTAATTTAAATCTCTGATATTTATTTTCCACTATATAATATTTATTTATACTCTGTAATATTCTTGTACTCTGATGTAAATTGTTGTAATAGCAATGAAATGTTCTTCTGTTTGTGTTATGATTATTCTTGTTCTCAAAGCAATCCGGGCTTTCCCATAAGGGCGAGTTTGGGTCGTTTTAGATAATTGAGTTGATAGTGGTGACTAAATGCTGGGAATCAATTCTTAGAACTGTTCAACAGACATATGGACTTTGACTGGAAGTAGATCACTAGTCTGCCCATCACAAGAGTTGCCAATATTTCCTTTCTCAGCCATAGTATAGGAAAGTTAAGATGAGATAGAATTATTCGCAAGATAAAACATATCAATTAAATTCAATAGAAAAGGAATACTACAGAATTGAAAAAAAAAATTCTAGATGTATTCCCTAAAGACAAAAGGAAGGTTGAAGACTCAGTTACAGATAACTCGAGATAGGGATGATATATTGTTCGTCCTGTACCAGGATGTAATATATTGTGTATACATCATGGTTTGTCCTGAACCTGCTATGATACCAAGCTTTAACACCTCACCTCGAGACCCACCTCAATAAAGAGCATTACTGAATAATTATTTCTATTAGTGCAGAGAACATGGATGGTTATGAGCAGCCATTCGTAATATTATATTAAACAAGTCTTAAATACGTCGATGGAGTGCTCTCTTTTTCCATTGGATTTATACTTGTGTAATAACATACTACGATGACTCCAGGATCAATTCAGAACAAGACATACATTACATCATATTTCATAGGAAAATAACATAGCCATAGGTACATATATATATACGTACTTTAATACTGTACAAGATAATATACATAGGTACATCCCCATAAAAGAATATGTACAACAAAGAATGCCTAGCACGAATACAGAGTATAGTCAAAACTCAGTAAAGAGAATTAACTAAAGTATATCATCCACGAGTGAGGCTAAGCAGCAAAGGAGGTCAACATCAAGTACTATATACAATATCTCGGCCTGACCCGAGTAAAAAATACAAGGGTCGGTCTAGTTGAAATATCAGAACTTAAGATAATAGAATAATAAGGATTTGAGGTGATATTCTCTTAAAAGAGTATTAGGACATGAAATACTCCACAACGTGAAGTTAAAAAGCAACATTTTTCACTTACGTAGATTTAAAGGATTAGGTGCAACGAAATTCACCAAACTTTAAAGATAATTATAATGGTATAAGTTACCACGTCAAACCACACAAGAAAAACAACATCAACACAATCAAAACAACATGAACCTATTAAGAGTTCTAAAAGTCATGAATGAAATCAACTAACAATCCACTACTAATTTCCCACCAATAATATATATAATTGAAATCATATTAATTAAGTGAAAACATTCAAATCGGTATTTACACAAATTCAATACGAAAAGATCTCAAAGTAGTAGTGGTATAAAATTTGGACTCACCAGTCTAATTTGTCCACTAGCAATAAAATTAGGACATCAAAATTTCCCATCAGCGATAAGATTAGGACCCACTAGTCTTATATATGGTCTACCAGTTCAGGCTTGCCAGATACTATACATTAGAGATATACCGGTCTCATTTAGGACCACCAGTCCAGATCTTCTCTCATGACCATAGATTAGGAATATCAATCCAGATTTTCCCTACTGGCCATAGATTAGGACCCACGAGTCCAAGTACCGGCAATAACAATACCAACAGAATGCGTCGCAGACTTCCAAACAGTAATTCGAGAAGCAAAAATAGTACGTCTCATACCGAACATTTTCCCTAATCGATTCACCATAAGATATCCTACTCCATGTTATTTGTGACGACCCCAAACCCCCGTTCCACGGTGGCAAGGGTAATCTTTGGGATATAACATATAGACAGATAGCAGCAGAACAGAAATAAATAAATACACCAGATAATGTACAACAGAATATATCGGAAACAATAATCATCAGAGTTACACAGTATATAGGATCATACTTAGTACAAAATACAGTTCAGCTTTACATAAATGTCTATAGTGGAAAAAAAACATAATATGTACAATGGGAGCTGAACAGCATAAAAAGAAAGAAATGATAGAATTCATCTTCAGCTCCAGCTATCCAGAAAGAGCCTGCTAAAACCTGAATACAAGGTTGCCCGTGTAGACATAGGGGCACTCGAGTTTACAAGTTAAACAAACTGCGAGTCAATCATGGGACTGGTATGAGAAATCTACTTAACATATTTTATAATATGGCCAATCACATGACCACGCCTGTAACGACCCGCATTCTACGCATCGAAGGATCGTATAATATTTATTTCTTTGACATACGAAGTCGTATGGTCATGTAACTTTAGGAGACGACTAGTGGGGTCATTTCCCATGTTCATGATTTTTTCTGATTTTTAAATGACCGTTTTGCCCCTAGCTGATTTTGTTTTGGCCATAACTTTTGATTGGAAACGAGTTTTGCCCTGAAACAACTTCCATTAGGCCCGAATGATGGTTTACCTTTCCGTAGAGTGGTCACACTAGCCAAACAGAGTAATCGTTTGGGAGATATGACTGAAACAAGATTTAGATGGTGAAAAACAGCTTAGTTGGGCCTAACCGGGTGATTAACAGCTAAGCCCACTGGGGCATTTCAGGATTAAGAGTATAAAAGGCCTGCTAGGGTCTAGAAAATGAATTTTACTTCATTTTCCGGCCGCCTAAGACATTCCTCTCAACCTAGCAATGGCCTGCACTTGCTAAAACACACAAATCACCTTCTAATCGCTAATTAAGCCAAATCTATATCAAATCAAAGCGGATTAGCACAAGAATCGAGGTAGAACTTCTGTATAGCCTTGGGAACAACGCCAAATAGAGAATCATTTCAGATTTGATATTTTATTTGTGGCAAAGGTGAGTGATTTGCATAGTTCCCCACTAATTATGGTTAATTAAGGGTAATTAGTGATAATTAGTGAAATTATACATGTTGAAAATCTGGAAAAATATTTATAAAATTCGAAATGATGTTTTAGACCTCTGTTAGAAAGTTGGGTTAATTTGGTTAAGATTTGCTAATCCTATCATTAATTATACTTGAACATGATTAAGGGGAATATGGGGTTTTGGTTATGTTTAATCCATTTTAACCTATCAAGTTGTTGTTTTGGTGTTTGTGATCACTTCTATTTGTTGCTATGACTGTATGGTATGCTTTGTGATTGTCTAAAATAGTTAGAGTGGTCGAAAACGCCGTCGAGTGGCGTATAAACAGTCGCTGGAAGTTGCAGAAAAAGTGCAGGAAAGTACCCGAACCGGATCGGATCGGATGAGAACCCGAACTGAACCGCATTGAGGAGGGAACCCGAACCGAACCGCATTGAGGAGGGAACCCGAATCGAACCGCATTGAGGAGGGAACCCGAACCGAACCGCATTGACGAGGGAACCCGAACCGAACCGTATTGAGGAGGTGAACCCGAACCGAAACGAACCGCATGGAGGATGTGAACCCGAACCGTGGCGAATGAGGGGAAATAAGCTTAACTAAACGGGGAGCCTGGGCACCACAGACCAAACCGAACTGAGTTTGGACCTCTACTCCTACTATGCGATGACTCTTCTGAAGACCAACACCAATTCAACCAAAGACCCGAGATACGAAGGTAGTCCAAATAGGAAGTAGAACTCAGGATCCAGTTGGGAACTAATGAGTTAACTTCATGATTGGACTTTGCTGCGGGACGTGTGCTAAGGGGTTGTCAATGTCTATGACTTTGGATCACTATGTATGGGAGGTACGTGGATGGATTCAGGGCCACAGTGGCCTAGGTACGACTAGTGGGCTATAGACCAATGAAGTGGGGTCATTTAAAAAGGTTTGGTCATGATCCCATGGGATAAGCTTGGTGGTAGCAGTAGTTGTACAAGTCGAGCTCCGTCATTACCTCGATGGGTCTAGTGATCAAAGTGGTGGACATCGTATGCTTTACGCACTGGGTGAGAGATGTGAGGATGGTTTCCATGCTTGATTTGTTTTCAATCACTAAGATATGCACACCCCCACCCCCGTATTTTTTTACACCATATGTTAGTGGCACCTTAGAGTATTGTAGTATGCAGTGCTAACTCTTTGGTTGCAGGTCCAGGTTCAGGTATGGTTTAGTATACCTGTTATTGTTCTATTTTGATGCTTATCGCTCATACCAGACTTCTGTCTGACCCAGAGTTTTATGTCTCTTCTTATTAATCTGGGTGCTCCTAAACGAGCAGACTAGAGACAGGTTAGCTGGTGATGCACGAGTAGCTGTACCGGAGACAAGAAGGAGGCTTCCATGTATGATATATATATATATATATAGATATTCTCCATGTGTCGCTGCTGGTCACTACTTTCGTCATTAGTAGTGTACCTTTCCTTTCTTTTTCTTTAGAGACAGTTTTAAAGTTGTAATAATGATGATTTGGAACATAAGCTGTATTTGGATTTTCCGCTGCTACGATGTTTAGTTTTCAGCTTATGCACTGTCTCGCTTGTTTTATGCCAAGTATGTTGTTATTATATTTTGTTTCATGCGCTGTGAGACATTCTACAGGTTCTTTGTTAGTTCATTGTGAAGACCCGTAACTTCCCCGTAAAGGAAAGCGTCGGATAGTTCGAGAACAAACCACAACAGAACGCATATAAAAGAACGTTTCACTATATATTACAACAGTGCATCAGATCACAAGAATATACAGAGTATAAATGAATATTACACAGAAATATCAGAGATTTAAATTACATTTAAATACATAGCAGCGGAAAATAATACAATACACAACTAGAATGAGATATACGGATACAAAGCTTTCCGGATATCGTTCCAGCTGTAAACCAGGATCCTGTGAATATAAATCTGCAAAACCAAAACTACTAGCTGCCCGTGTCAAAAATAGGGGCACCCAGAGTTTAGGTTAAAACAATAAACTCCAGGTCAGTCATGTGACTGGTGTGAGAACTAAAACAGTTTTTAATCTTTATTTTTAAAGCTAGGTAAATCAAGGGACCACGCCGTATAACACGGAACGGGTTTCCTCCCAAGAATACCAGTGCATAAAACAACCAGCGCAATGCTAAATAGAGAAAAATGAAGCTGTTATAAGACCCAGGTCCTATCACACAATGCAAACGCAAGCCGGGGGATAGGGTTTTCCCTTATAACAGCCAAAGAATGCTTGATACGTTTAAAACAAATCATTTGATACTATAATAAGTGCATAGTGTATAAAACAACTTCAAATCATAAGTATCAATCATAGGCGGCATGGGTACCATATATCATGTCGCCATATATAGGTTTACAAATAAAACCGCAAAGTCACGTATTTGGAAATTGGATTTCCATCTATGAACCGAGGCAAAAGATAGTCCTCAACCGATTCGAGACGCTCTAGTCCGTGTCTCAGGCAAGTACTCTGTCAAGCCTTTGGATCGTCAGGGCCGGTCCACCGATGTGGATTAAAATGCCTGAACACTACGTTTCCCCACCCTATGGGGTGTAAGTCTGGTCCGTCAGCCGACCAGAATGCATCGGCCGAAACCGATATAACCGAGGCGCCTCGCAACAGCAACAACCACATAAGTCAAACTCGTCAGGGTGTGTAAAACCACTGACGCCACTTCTAACTAGAAAGAAACGCATGCCCTCCCTGAGGTCCGTCTCCCGTTTTTGGTTCATACCGGGTGTGAAACACGCGAGGTAAACGTTACACAAAGCTACGCCACAAAGGCCGTGCTTTGATCATCACCACAAGACTTTGCTTTTCAACAGAAGCCTCGATCATTTGCATCTTAGCATGCCACACAGGCAAACCATCCTATGCAACCGATATCAGTCACACAGAATGAAATCCGATGTCAGACACACAGTCCATTTACAAGTCCGTTCTGGGTCTGAACGAAACCGGAGGCACCTAGTACCCCGCATATCCATCGATCTCCAAGTACGTCTGGACGATCACTAACTGTTTCCATCTTCTTGGGTGTACAGCCCAATCAAGATCATCAGTTATCACCCAAACGACGTGAATACTTCCGGTCTTCGACCATCATCTTCATCTTCGACTTATCGTCGTATCAGTTATTCAGAATGGGATAAACCCGGTCTTTCCGAATAACTCGCGTATATTTTAAATAAGTGTTACACAAACACAACATACGCCTCATTCCAATTCATCAGTCATTAACCGTAAATTAATCAAGAGAATAATTCCCCAAATATTAACCCCGAAGGCCGAAACCAACATCAGATCAATATTCAGAAAACCATTCTGCTTGGCTAACCGACAGTTAGTTTCTAAATTTCACACTCATAGGGAAAGGTTCCCATTAATTTTATCAAAGATAAATTCTTGAATTTATTCTTTAATCTATTTTTGAATATCAATTCAAACTAGTCGGGATTAGCGAACCTTACCGAAGTAATCATTTGTTTTAATTTCCCAATCCCAACCTATTCATCCCCTGAAGTAAAACTGGTTATACTTCATATCTAACACCACGGTGTTATCGGTAAATTCAATTACCATTTCACGTTCAAATCTAATTAAAGATTTAACTATCGCCTGGAGCAAAACTGGTGATACTCCATTTCGATTATTTCAATCTAATTAAAGATTCATTAAAACTCCACTTAGTTTTAATCGTTAACTGGGTTAAAGAATCCGTGTCATTTAAAAACACGGTTCACGATAAACCCAAAGTCACATTCATTAATTATCGGGTTAAAGAATAAGTGTTATTTAAAACACTGTTCACGATAAACCCAAAAATCAATATCAATTCAATTCCAATTAAATATCATTTAATTGGTACACTTCATTAAATCTAAATAAAAAGATTTAATCTTTTCTCAACTGGGTTCAAGAACAGTGTTAGTGAAGACACCATTCACGACAAACCCAAATCACATTTGATATTCAATATAAGGCTCTGAATAGAAAATATATCAGCTTATATTCAATATCAAATTCTACGATTAACAAATGTCGTATTGGAAATAACGATATAAATATATATCTTTCAAATTTCCGTAACAACATCCGTATAATCACAAATTCCAACATCGAAATATTCCGAAGACAATTTCGATTCAAATCCACTCCAATGCAATCATTGGAAATTTTGGTTATTTCCAAAACCCTTTTCAAATTCAATTTATTTATTTAAAAATAAATAGAATTATAATTCTAGTTCAAAACTAGTTCATTTCGATAAAAATCTATTTTTATCTTTTCAAATAGGGAGTTTTTCATCCCAATTCTTTCTAAATCATTTTTTATGATTTTACACAAATTATTACTATTTTTAATAATTTTATCAAGGCCTGTACAGTCGATTTCCAACAATGGCCATCGAACTGCACTAACAGCGACCTTTTTCGAATTTGATTTGGACATAATTCCAAATCCAATCGTTAGATTTCAAATTTCTAACATTCATTAGAAAGCTCTTTTCGATACGAACCCAACGGTTCCGGTTTTAGGAGAATCCGACGGTCGGATCTCCCGCAATGTCCGTTTGAAATAAATGGTCGAAATTCGCGAACTGCCGCGGCGCGGCGCGTTCTATTCAGGCCATTATATTATATATATAATATATATAATATATACTTCGTCGATTCCTATTTAAAACGGATTATATAAATAGTTTTAAATTCGTTTCAAATTCTATTTCAACTTCTATTTCAATTCAAAGCCAAAATTGAATTCTTCCTTATAAATTCGTTTTAAAATTCATTTCTATTCAATTCGAATTTCAATTCAATTTGAATTCATTTCAATTCGCTTTCAATTCCATTTGAATTCGTTTTCAATTCAATTCATTTCGAAATCGTTTTCAATTCAATTCATTTCGAAATCGTTTTCAATTCAATTCATTTCGAAATCGTTTTCAATTCAATTCATTTCGAAATCGTTTTCAATTCAATTCATTTCGAAATCGTTTTCAATTCAATTCATTTCGAAATCGTTTTCAATTCAATTCATTTCGAAATCGTTTTCAATTCAATTCATTTCGAAATCGTTTTCAATTCAATTCATTTCGAAATCGTTTTCAATTCAATTCATTTCGAAATCGTTTTCAATTCAATTCATTTCGAAATCGTTTTCAATTCAATTCATTTCGAAATCGTTTTCAATTCAATTCATTTCGAAATCGTTTTCAATTCAATTCATTTCGAAATCGTTTTCAATTCAATTCATTTCGAAATCGTTTTCAATTCAATTCATTTCGAAATCGTTTTCAATTCAATTCATTTCGAAATCGTTTTCAATTCAATTCATTTCGAAATCGTTTTCAATTCAATTCATTTCGAAATCGTTTTCAATTCAATTCATTTCGAAATCGTTTTCAATTCAATTCATTTCGAAATCGTTTTCAATTCAATTCATTTCGAAATCGTTTTCAATTCAATTCATTTCGAAATCGTTTTCAATTCAATTCATTTCGAAATCGTTTTCAATTCAATTCATTTCGAAATCGTTTTCAATTCAATTCATTTCGAAATCGTTTTCAATTCAATTCATTTCGAAATCG
This sequence comes from Allium sativum, assembly GCA_030737875.1. Classification (NCBI taxonomy): domain Eukaryota; kingdom Viridiplantae; phylum Streptophyta; class Magnoliopsida; order Asparagales; family Amaryllidaceae; genus Allium; species Allium sativum. Next base: position 6,264 of record JASFAX010003219.1, on the reverse strand, counting down.
TTTTCAATTCAATCCATTTCGAAATCGTTTTCAATTCAATCCATTTCGAAATCGTTTTCAATTTAATTCATTTCGAAATCGTTTTCAATTCAATTCATTTCGAAATCGTTTTCAATTCAATTCATTTCGAAATCGTTTTCAATTCAATTCATTTCGAAATCGTTTTCAATTCAATTCATTTCTAAATCGTTTTCAATTCAATTCATTTCGAAATCGTTTTCAATTCAATTCATTTCGAAATCGTTGATTTCAAAATTACTTTTCAATATTCATTTCAAAATGAATAAAATCGATAAAAATATCGTTCACGTCAAAATGGCGCATCTAATCAACACGGCTTCATATATTTCCATTTTCAAATATTCTATTTCAAATATTTCTATTATTAAAATATTTCGTTCAACACATGACCAATCTCAATGGATGAGTACTGTCAACACATGAACCTTTATTTTATAATATTCTTTATTTTTCAAACTGGAATGAGGCCCAATCAATTACCATATAAAGTTAATTATATGGATTTTCCTACAACACATGTATATAATAGCATTGAAGAATAATCAACCATATGAATTTCTATTCAGTTCATTCTTTATATAAAATGATAATTTTATTTTTCTAACATATTTTAGAAAATTTCGGCGGCATAGCGGCACGATACTAGAAACGGGACAAGGCCTAGCCTTATCCCCGGTCTAGTGAAGGCCCACGCCATTCACACATCAATCAAATTCACTTTCGTTATGCAAACCACAAAATTTGGAGTAAGAGTCTAACCTAGCCTTACTCCTTCGCCTTATAACGGCGCACGTCTAATCCTAACCAATTTATCGATTCGATTTTTCACACCACAAACCACATTCAAACCAATATCACAATCAATAACCAAACAGCCAAACAAACAAGTCCATGGTCTGTGGACGATTGTGTCGGGTGCTACTAAGCACCGTCTGCATCCTAGTATATATATATAACTAGAAATAAAATTGAAAGGTGAGAAATTCTCACCTTTAGTTATCCTAGCTCCACGGCACTTCATATGCAGGAAATCTTCACTGTTCTCGTCGATATCACTTTCTTCGCCCGTATTCTCTACATATGTAAAAATCGAATTTTTACTCTGCTATTCAATATATAAAAATCGAATTTTTAGTTCAAAGTTCAATATATAAAAATCGAATTTTTAGTTCAAAGTTCAATATATAAAAATCGAATTTTTAGTTCAAAGTTCAATATATAAAAATCGAATTTTTAGTTCAAAGTTCAATATATAAAAATCGAATTTTTATTTCAAAGTTCAATATATAAAAATCGAATTTTTATTTCAAAGTTCAATACTTAAAAATCGAATTTTTATTTCAAAGTTCAATACTTAAAAATCGAATTTTTATTTCAAAGTTCAATACTTAAAAATCGAATTTTTATTTCAAAGTTCAATACTTAAAAATCGAATTTTTATTTCAAAGTTCAATACTTTTACTTTTCTTAAAATCAGTTTTTTCCTATTTAAACAAAAAAAATCAGTTTTGAATTCTTTTTAAACATAAATCAGTTTTTTTTTCTATTTAAACCAAAATCAGTTTTTTTTTTCTATTTAAACCAAAATCAGTTTTTTTTTTTTTTCCTTTCAAGAAAAATCAGTTTTCCTTTTCACGATAATCAGTTTTATAATCTTTTAAAAACAGAATTTAAATACATAAAAATCAGTTTTTAAGTCATTTCTAAAATCAGTTTTAAACCCCTTTTAAAATCAATATTTAAACCCTAAAAAAAAAAGTATTCTTCCTAATAAATAAAATATATAAAAAGAAGCTTACTGAGTTTTGGGAGGTGGAGATGGCTGTGGTGGGGCCTGCACCGGCGGCAGGAGGTGCTGGAGGGTGGTCCAGTGTCGCGGAAGGGGGCCTGGGGGTGCCAGCGGCGGTCTCGGTGGGTTTGGGCTCGAGTTTCAGAAGGGGGAGAGAATGGAGGCGAGCGAAGAGGAGGAGGGGCTGAGGGGGTCGGAGCTTCTCGTCGGAGGAGGGCGGCGTGAGGCGTCGGCGGTGTTCCGCCTGGGGCGGCGGCGGCTTCGAATCGACCTAGGTTTGTTTTTTTTTTTTTTTCTTCTTTTGTTTTCTGATAACTGAAACGGGGGGGGGGCCAAAGGTTATAGGGAGAGATAGAATTTTTTTTTTTTTTTATTAATTTATTTATTTTTTTCCTAAAGAGTTGACTTTCACATACGACCTCGAAACGAGGCCCACCGCCTGTCGCCCATAGCGTTTCACCCCCATTCCGAACACAATGGGATATGTATCGTAAGCTGGTTTGATCGTTACAATCAGTTTCCGTTGAATTTACAATTTAAATCCTTATATTGAATTTTAAACGTACATTTCAAATTACCGGGATCACATACGAACTCTATAAATCCCAGAAAAATACTTTCTAGCTTCGTATTGACGATACGGTCCTAATAAAACTAGTTTCGTCGAATTCTGAGACCGTTTGAAAAAGGACCAATTTCTAGTCGATTAAAATCAACTGAAACTGGTCAAACGCGTTTTCCTTTGCCACGCTCACATATTGATTCGAAAAATTATGAAATTTGGAATCTAGCAATAATTTAACATCCCGGACCCAACAAAACTGGTTTCGTCGAAATCCGAGGTCGTGTGCAAAATGTCCATTTTTAAGGGCCTTATATATATAAAAATATATATAAATTCCACAGCGACTATTTCTAATTTTAAACTGGACATATCTTATCATTTCTAAAATGAAATCTCAGTTTGTTAACTTCGTTACAAAGATATAGTTATACAGATTCAAATATTTCTTGTTTCGTTCAATTCTGACTTATATTGAATTCTGTGTATTCATTTCAAATTAGAAATCGAATTTTCGAACTACCGCGCCATTTTCAATCCCTTTTATAATTATATATAATTATTTATATTCTAACGACGACGTATATAATATACACGTTCTAATTCCATTCAAATTAAATTTCTCGTTGATTTTATTTAAAATAATTCAATTTAAATAAACAAAATTCGATAAAATTGCCAAAACAAAAATTTCAATCTGGCTCGCATTTTACGGGTTGTTACAATCTCCCCCACTTAAAACTTTTCGTCCCCGAAAAGGAACAAAGTCGAAAGTGGTTTGATTAATCAACTCTACGCTCGATCAGGCTTCCATTCTCCAACTCTTTAGTTTCTGAGAATTTTCAAAATTTCAAAAATTTGGCTAACACCCTAAATTTTCGAAAAATTTCGCCATAACCTCCCCTGCAATGGGAGCATCGGGGAATTTCAAATAGCTTCCCCGGTCCTTCAGATCTCAAAAAGAAAAAGAAAAAGCCAAGCGGCTAGCCAATAGGCTCACAAAATCATCATCACCCAAACAAAACAGGAAATTATGTAATAAACATGTACCTATTTGTCGGGCAAACAAATTTTATTCTCTGCTCTAGCCTCCTTGCTATGACCTGTTCAATGTAAGTATATGTATATGCAAGCAAATGCGACCAATTTTCAATATAATTCAATATTTGGTTCAATTAGGCATAATGGTTCAAAATTAGCAAACAAATGAACAAACAACACAAACATCAATCAATTAGTGAATTTAACGTTTCAAATTCATAATTTTGATACATATACTGAAAATCTTGTTTTTGATGCCAATTCACACAATGTATTCTAGCTATATATAAGTTTTGGTTCTCACACCAGCCTAATGGAAATATATAGAAAATCACACCTTCGAAACTCGAACATAAATACTGATGATGTGGCCACATCATCAGAATTATCCCCGGGTGTCTAGAATGTGACTCTATATCTATCCAGTATATTAAAAGTTCGAATATACGTTCATGACGCGTATATGCAAAATCTTTATATACTCGATTGTCCAACTCAATATAAAGAGATAATCAAATACGAATAATCGATTTAAATTTTCAAAACAAAAATTTGTTTTCATTTGAAAAATATACTCTTCACACTCGTTCTAGGATACTACTGATCCCATCTCTAACGAGTCATCCCCATTGGATATTACTAATCCAATATCTGATGAATTCTTTCGTATGGTTCTAATGTGCCTTGTTCTCTGAGCTTTGTAAACCAAAGCTCTGATACCAACTGTGAAGACCCGTAACTTCCCCGTAAAGGAAAGCGTCGGATAGTTCGAGAACAAACCACAATAGAACGCATATAAAAGAACGTTTCACTATATATTACAACAGTGCATCAGATCACAAGAATATACAGAGTATAAATGAATATTACACAGAAATATCAGAGATTTAAATTACATTTAAATACATAGCAGCGGAAAATAATACAATACACAACTAGAATGAGATATACGGATACAAAGCTTTCCGGATATCGTTCCAGCTGTAAACCAGGATCCTGTGAATATAAATCTGCAAAACCAAAACTACTAGCTGCCCGTGTCAAAAATAGGGGCACCCAGAGTTTAGGTTAAAACAATAAACTCCAGGTCAGTCATGTGACTGGTGTGAGAACTAAAACAGTTTTTAATCTTTATTTTTAAAGCTAGGTAAATCAAGGGACCACGCCGTATAACACGGAATGGGTTTCCTCCCAAGAATACCAGTGCATAAAACAACCAGCGCAATGCTAAATAGAGAAAAATGAAGCTGTTATAAGACCCAGGTCCTATCACACAATGCAAACGCAAGCCGGGGGATAGGGTTTTCCCTTATAACAGCCAAAGAATGCTTGATACGTTTAAAACAAATCATTTGATACTATAATAAGTGCATAGTGTATAAAACAACTTCAAATCATAAGTATCAATCATAGGCGGCATGGGTACCATATATCATGTCGCCATATATAGGTTTACAAATAAAACCGCAAAGTCACGTATTTGGAAATTGGATTTCCATCTATGAACCGAGGCAAAAGATAGTCCTCAACCGATTCGAGACGCTCTAGTCCGTGTCTCAGGCAAGTACTCTGTCAAGCCTTTGGATCGTCAGGGCCGGTCCACCGATGTGGATTAAAATGCCTGAACACTACGTTTCCCCACCCTATGGGGTGTAAGTCTGGTCCGTCAGCCGACCAGAATGCATCGGCCGAAACCGATATAACCGAGGCGCCTCGCAACAGCAACAACCACATAAGTCAAACTCGTCAGGGTGTGTAAAACCACTGACGCAACTTCTAACTAGAAAGAAACGCATGCCCTCCCTGAGGTCCGTCTCCCGTTTTTGGTTCATACCGGGTATGAAACACGCGAGGTAAACGTTACACAAAGCTACGCCACAAAGGCCGTGCTTTGATCATCACCACAAGACTTTGCTTTTCAACAGAAGCCTCGATCATTTGCATCTTAGCATGCCACACAGGCAAACCATCCTATGCAACCGATATCAGTCACACAGAATGAAATCCGATGTCAGACACACAGTCCATTTACAAGTCCGTTCTGGGTCTGAACGAAACCGGAGGCACCTAGTACCCCGCATATCCATCGATCTCCAAGTACGTCTGGACGATCACTAACTGTTTCCATCTTCTTGGGTGTACAGCCCAATCAAGATCATCAGTTATCACCCAAACGACGTGAATACTTCCGGTCTTCGACCATCATCTTCATCTTCGACTTATCGTCGTATCAGTTATTCAGAATGGGATAAACCCGGTCTTTCCGAATAACTCGCGTATATTTTAAATAAGTGTTACACAAACACAACATACGCCTCATTCCAATTCATCAGTCATTAACCGTAAATTAATCAAGAGAATAATTCCCCAAATATTAACCCCGAAGGCCGAAACCAACATCAGATCAATATTCAGAAAACCATTCTGCTTGGCTAACCGACAGTTAGTTTCTAAATTTCACACTCATAGGGAAAGGTTCCCATTAATTTTATCAAAGATAAATTCTTGAATTTATTCTTTAATCTATTTTTGAATATCAATTCAAACTAGTCGGGATTAGCGAACCTTACCGAAGTAATCATTTGTTTTAATTTCCCAATCCCAACCTATTCATCCCCTGAAGTAAAACTGGTTATACTTCATATCTAACACCACGGTGTTATCGGTAAATTCAATTACCATTTCACGTTCAAATCTAATTAAAGATTTAACTATCGCCTGGAGCAAAACTGGTGATACTCCATTTCGATTATTTCAATCTAATTAAAGATTCATTAAAACTCCACTTAGTTTTAATCGTTAACTGGGTTAAAGAATCCGTGTCATTTAAAAACACGGTTCACGATAAACC
>JASFAX010003218.1:0-43237 GCA_030737875.1 Allium sativum | reverse complement strand
GAAAACATGACTTGAAATATAACATGGAAGTTGACATGTAAGTATGCATAAAAACACAAGCTTGGGAATTTACCTATTAAGTTAGGTCTACCCTTTGGGAATTTACCTATTAAGTTAGGTTTACCCAAATGCTTGAAAAACTTGTAACATGTTTTGGAAACATGATGAACATGACACTTAGATAATATAAGTGTGGCCAACTCGAGGTTGGGTTGAGTTTGCAACGTAAAACTACCCGGAACCGACCGGCCTAACTAGTAGTTGCAAACAATAAGACCCAATGTGAGAAGTTGGTCATGTTGTGCTTGAACCCGAGGTTAGACCAAGTTGTGGTGTAAAGCTACCCGGAACCGACCGGCTTAACTAGTAACCACAACAAAGTCTAATGTGAGAGGTTGGGGTGCATTAAGTAATTAATGCCACATGATAGGGTTAAGTTAATTTGATTAATGACTCTTAACCAAATATGACATGGACAAAGGGGTTAAGTAAATTGATTAGGCTAATGATACTTAACAAAACATGACAAGGTTGGGTAGGTTAAGTAACTTGATTTGCCTAATGACACTTAACCATTTTTATACGACTAGTGGACGGGGTTAAGTTAACCAACACTTAATCAATCCAACACGATAATTTGGTAAGGTTAAGTAAGTTTTCTTAATGACACTTAACCGAAAGATACAGTTAATGGATGGGGTTAAGATTAGACTCAACTAGTCTAAACATGATAATCGGATGGGCCTAAGTTAGCCTAGACTTAATTAATCCCACTTGGTAGTTTAATGGGGTTAAGTTAAACACTTAACTAATCTAACTCGTTAATTTGATGTGGTTAAGTGACCTATACTTAACCAATCTAACCCGTTAATTTGATGTGGTTAAGTGACCTAAACTTAACCAATCTAACTCGTTAATTTGATGTGGTTAAGTGATCTATACTTAACCAATCTAACTCGTGAATTTATTGAGGTTAAGTTAACCCATACTTAACCAATATAACGTGAAAACATGATAAGGCTAAGTCATGAATCGCTTGAATACACTTGACCGGTTTGACTAAGTAATTTGATAGGGTCAAGTTAATATATACTTAACCAACTTGAGCATGGTTTGTAGGGTTAAGTCTTGAACTTGGATACTTAGCCAATTTTGACATGATTTGTAGACGGGTTAAGTCTCGAACTTGGATACTTAGCCAATTTTGACATGATTTGTAGACGGGATTAAGTCATGAACTTAAGTGACACTTAATCTGTTATATAAACCCTAATTCGGAGGATTAGGTGGGTAACCGTAATTAACAAGGATAACGGGAATAAGGCTAAGTGGTAAACCTTAGTTGAAGGATAACTAAGTAATGATTCTTAGTCAAGGAAATTTAGACCAGTTCATAGATAGATGAGTAACCTGGTACGGTAGGTCATCGTTTAAGTATACGAGTAGGAGCAAGTATCTGATTTAGATAAAGGCTCCAGCGAACTGGGTAACGAAGCAGCGGCTTCGGGGAACGTGAGGATATTCTTGGGATCCCTCTATGAGCTGTCAGGTAATTATACTAGGCTCATGAGAGGTTAAGGTCTGCGTTAGAAGAACCAAGAGTATGCCTTGGTTGCTATGCGAGCGACCTAAAGACGGGGATGGATAGGGGATAGTCGACGAGACACGGTTGTACCCTAGATAGCATTTTTCGTCAGGCTATCTACCATCTTTGGTCAAGCGTGTACGTACGGAAAGGCAGAGAACACCCAATAGACCATAATTGCTATCTAATTATGGTTGCGGTAAGGCTAGGATTGTGGGTTGGCCAGTAGTGTGTTCTCATACAGGATTTATCCTGTCTTGTCTTTCGATAGTTGAGGGAGGGGTCCCGTGGGACCATAGCCACGGATAGAAAAACAGACCTTAGCATCTGCACCGGCAGATAAATCAAAAGCTCCCGACCGAGTCCTGTATTTCCTGACCTGCCCTGTGACAGGACTCGGATGGCACGATGTGATACATGTGCATACAGTCATGGAAAAGCGATTCACGATGAATGTGTGGGAAAAAGGGCGCGGTTGGCGGTTAGCGTAATCCCTAGTGGCCCTAGGTGGTTGAACCCAAACCGAGATACGAAAACGTGCAATAGGTAAGCGTAATCCCTAGTAGCCCTAGGTAGCATAAGTCCTAGTTGTACAGACAATAATTCATGTTGGAAGACCCTAGCTAGGTTTAGGGTAACAGTCCAAACCGATCTTAGGGATCATGGAACTATGTTAAAGTAATATAGAATCTCATGGGAAAGCCCGTATGGTCTACGGCAAGGGACTGAACATTACATGGAACAAAACATACGAGTTGAGTAACCTATATATGCGATATACTAGGTTGACATGGACCATTACACAACTTTTGAGTAAGGGTCATTCACGGATAACGCGTGATACAGTTGGGATACTAGTACGGTAGGTGCAGAGCAGATGTACAGGATAGATACCATGGGACGTTAAACGTGATAGATATCTTGGGGATATTATACTTGATAGAAACCTGACGATGTGATACCTTGTTTTATCTTGACATCGTAATTTATCATGACACCTTAGTTTATCTGAGTTCAGTAGTTCATCCTGTTATTTTGATTTAGCTTATCTATCTTGTTATCATGCTTATGTTCATCTCAGTTTCTCATGTCAGTTAACTTTACTAGTTTTTATGCTAAAAGTAGATAGGGCTTACTCAGTCTTTTTGGCTGACCCGTTTTGTTTCGCCTCTTTTCTTCCGTTTCCCCCCCAGGTTACAGGGAGAAAATACTGTTGTTTAGTTCGGACTTCTTCTGCTTGAAGGTCATCATGGATGGCTTGGACTTTCCTTGGCTAATGGCTACTTTACTGTTTTTACTTGGGGAATAATTTATGAAAATGTCTTTATGCTTCTTTACTATTGCAAGACAGGTTTTGATGTACTCTGATGTAAAAGGCTTTGGACCTTATTTATTCATGTTATGAAAGTTTGATTTTACTTCCGCTATTTTATATGTTCTGTCTTGTGATATTTCTATGCATGTTTACCAATAATGCCCCTCTAAAGCTAGTGCATTCCTTTGCGAGTGACCCTAGCGGAGGCGGGGTGTTACATGATATGTTTTACAACATGGTTGGTCAATAGGGTACAAAAGACGGTGTGGCGCTAATGAAAAAGAGAAAGATTCGCGATCAAATGTATCCGAACGAAAATAATTTGGATCATTCCAGCAGGCGAAATTAGGATTAGGGTTAATTTTGGAATTTTTATTCTATGTTTATGTTTAAGAGGAGGTTAATTTATTTTGTCTTAGCCTTAACCATTCTTAAAAAATTAAAAAATTGTCCTCTCTTGACTAAAAGTGAAGTCCCTTTGATAATCTTTTTTTTTTTAACACTTAAAAATGAAAATCTATTTTAGTCAAACCGACCATTAGGAGGTTTCACTGTTGTAAGTAGGACTGTTATGGTAATGGTAAATTTACCAGTACCATGCCAATACTAAGTAATTGATAAAAAAAATTTGAGCCACTTTGGTTTACCAATGTTATCGGTATGGTAACAGTAAATTTACCATTGTTAACGGTAAATACAGCGGTAAAGAAAAGTCAAAACCAGTGGTAACGGTAAATTTACCAATCATATTAAATTTATTTTTCACTATTAGATCAAACCTTAACCATAGACACTATAAACGATACGTCGTGGTTTTTAAGAATATTTTGTAGTATTATTTATGATGATTATTATTTTTAAGTTTTGTTAGGCTCAAAGTTTGAGATTATAAATGTTATTATCTCATATTGTTGTAAATAAGCTGTGATGGATTAAGAAATACTAAGATGTGAACTAAACAATGCCGTAATACTAATATAAATGTCATAGAGTAAAAATAAAAAACAAGATAATTGCATTTTTTTTTCTTTCAATTTTAGTGCAATAAAATTTGAATGTTTGTTGTACTGGTAAATTTTCCATTACCAGCCAACGGTATACCAATGAATATTTTATCATTGGTAACGGTAAGTTATTGGTAGTTATTTTTTATTTACCGGTAGTACTGTTACAGTAATGGTTCTCATGTATCGTAGCGGTTACCATTACCATACAAGTCCTGTTTGTAAGTTACGCTAAATCAAATTATTTGTAAGTTACGCTAAATCAAATTGTCAGAAGCCAATTATAATACGCTGCAAAATCTGATTTTCACGACAGTTTCTTCGTTGCTCGTTCTTCTCCGATTCTACCTGCAAATCAGTGCGTATTTTTAAATATATTACTGCTATCTTCTCCTAATTTGCGCGTTTCTTTGCCTCTTGTACTCCGATTCTTCCTCTGCTAAACAATTCGCAATTTTAAATTCCTTCTCAAATTTATGTACGGTGAAAGCCCCAAATTTTAAACGAAAAGCCTACCTCCTCAATACCCTAAATCTTAACCAGCCTCCTGCCTCTTCAGTGTCGGAAATTACAACCTTCCTCCTCAGCATCCGAAACTACTGCCTGTCATCGCCGTTGATCAACGTTGCGAAGCATTTTGGTCTAGATCTGAAAGTACGATGCCTATATTGCATATTTTCCATGGAGATGAACCTACGCCTGGATCTGAAGTTGGCTTGCTTGCTTCTGTCCAGATGCTCGAATTTGCTTTTGTCAAGAAGAAAGATCCTGCTATTTCAGGGCGAGTGGATTGTTAACTTCGGCTGGTTTACATATTTAAACATGTAAGCTTCATGCGTTGGGGGTTGTTTTAGTTAATTACACTTTGTTTTTAGCTTAGTAATTACTTTTTTTTAATAATTCGAAATTAGTTAATTGATGGTTTGGGCGAGTGGTAGCTCATTCACGCTGCTGTTTTAGTTTCATCTGAGCTCCCATATGTTAATGGGGTTGGTAAGAGAGTGAAGACCCATGAATCTGCTAGCGTTATTTAATGCATGATGATCTGAATTGTGTTTAATTAAAAGCTTTAATGATTTTGGATTTCACTGAGCATAGGTATTGTAATATAGCAAGAACACTGTGGCAGTGATGGAAGAATTTTTATTCACTCATTCATCATTTTGACATATTTATGATCTTGAATAACGATCTGCTGGCCCAGTAATAAAGTTATTTTACATTTTAGATGTTCATATTGACTAATTCAATTAGAGACAATAAACACTGTGTATGCAAATTTATAGTAGTAAAGGGGTGGAAGGATTAAAGTTAGTTGAACTGATAACATCAAAGTATGCAGGGAAATTTGTTCATTTAAACCCTGTTATAAATTCTAGCATGTGTCGTGCTTGGCATACATAGTATATCTTAGGTGTATATTCATAATATCTTGGGTGTAACTCAATGAGCATCCAGGAAAGTTTCATGGCTTGTTATGCTAGAAGAAAAAACGAAAACGAAATGGGGAAAGCAAAGTGTGATTCTTTATCAACCTTCAAATTTGTTGACACTTTGCGAGAAGTCCATGTGAGTTGTTTTATTTTGAATTTAATTAACCTTGTTATGTTTGTTTTAGTATGAGCCTAATTAATTTTTCCTGTTCATCATTGGCCTTAACATAGCCGTACAAGCCACGTTTTCTTTATATTGGTAGTACAAAACTCTAACTTTAGTGCTTGTGGACATTATAAATCAGATTTAGTATGGCAGTTCTATAACCATGAAACTCTGTATTGTATTCGTGTTGTAACAGTGTTTCTTAGTCGTGCATTATTTCGGAATTTAGTTTTGCCTATCAAATCATGCTTTTGACTTGTTATATTCTAGAGGCTGTTTTTAAACAAGTTTGATTTGAAAATGTTGGGGACGGGACCTAAGCTTTGATTCATTTTGCATCGTTATTCAATACTGTATATTATATTTTCTAGACTTACATTTGTCGTGTGTGAATTTGGTCACTTGTTGATTTTGGATTTTTATATTGTTAGAATAGTACCAGGATGAGAGACTGACCTGGAAAGTCCTATTGCGCTTGAGTACAGGAGCCTTTGGCATTGGGTATCCACCTTTTATTTCTTTGATACAGCTTTCTTATGAAGCACGAGTATTTTGATTTTGGTACCTAGCACAGGTGGGTACAATATTATTAAATAATTTCTGTTAGGTAGCAGCTGTAAAAAAAAGGATAGTTTGTTAAATAGTTGATCAGCTTTTGGAATATTGGTAGAAAGTGCATGATGATAATAATTTTATGTCAGGAGTGAATCTTAGTTGATATTTTGTCAAAATTGGTTTGGTTTCCATGGAAATGAAAATTTGTATCTATCTTCTTATTTCTAGAGTAATCATATATTTTTGTGTAACATTAGTTATAATAAAACCAGCATGTTAAGCCAGTCGCTAAACAAAAAAAAGAAAGATGAATAGTGCAATGGATTAGCGCAACGAACTAGAATTAGAAGGTCATGGTTTTGAGTCCAACAGTGGTCGTACATTTTCGTAATTACCCTCTTTTATCACACCTCCCCCCTCCCTCCTCCCTTGGCTGATTTTGTTATTATACGAGCCTCATTTCGTTGTTATTGGATAACTTAAAATTTTTGGTTTATTTTAATTGTGTCCAAATAGGTTTTTAACCCGGTTTAAACTGTATTTAGAACCATAAAATTGAGCTAAAGAAACTCATTTTTAAAAGTGTACTTGGTTTTGAACTGAGGTTTATTTCTCAATTTTAAAAGTGCACCTAGTTCCTCTTATTTAAAATTGAGTGCAATCTCAGTGTTAAAATTAAGCACTTGGTTTTATGCTATTTTCATACTCAGTTTTAAAACTGAGTTTACAGTTGCTATCAATACGCAGGATTCTTTGCAGGCAATTAGTATGCATTGCACAATAGTAAGTAATAAATGACCAACGCACTGTGTTCTCCATATATTCTGCATCCATTCAGGCTATTTTTTGTAGACAGCTTTTATATTTAGCGTAGAAAATGATGGTTATGCATGATGATGGCTTGTTGCTATATTTGTTTGCTATGACGGTTAGATAAAATACTCTTTTGTCATATTATTACTGATAGTATAAACGAATAAATGGCCCAATCCAAATAAAACATCAAGCCATGTAATTGTATAATCTATTTTTTAGAAGTTTGTCCGAAGTGTTCTTGAGCTAAAGAATATTTTAAGAGTAATACTGTAAGTTAGGAAATATCAAGTTTTAGACTATAGAGTATGAAACAGTCAGTTAGGATTTCTAATGTTTTTTTCTACAGGTCAAAAATAGTTCTAATCTTTAGTTCTACTTTATATTTATTGTCACAGTGCTTGTTGCATAAAGAAAGGCAAACAAGGATTCCATAATATCGAATAATGCATGTGCCCATTCCATCAACTTTTGGAAATTATCAAGCATCGAACCCTTTTGGACTTGTACTATGCCTTAATGAAGATGATGCATGAATATTACATGCTTGTAACTTGTTAGCTGCCCGAAATATCAAGACATGCAATATTGGGAACAACTGTATGAATTGTCTTTCAAAATTTTCTTATAGTGTTCTTTTGTTTCTGTAATTTTTGATGACTAGTGTGGGTACTGACTTTGCCGTATGCAAGACTGAATTTTTAGTCATGAGAGGAGATATTGGACATTATGTATTTTGTTTGTGCAGTAAATGGCAATTTGTTATTTACTTCCGTACGTGTAGTTGAAATGTGTTCGCTATCTAAATGTTGTTGCTATACAGGCTATCATATTAATTTCTCTCATTGTTGTGAGAAAACTAATATAGCACTATGAATGCATATGTTATTTCCAATTGCTTTATAAGAACGGTTGTATTAGTCATTGATTTGAAACCTTAAGTATGGCCTTTGTTACCCTATAAGAGACCCATGAAATTGTCTTAGTAGTGCGTCAAGTATAGGTTGAAAGACAAAATAACGAGAGCTAATCCTGTCTTCAAAATTAGCCGTCCTCCTGTATCCAACTAATAAAGATATGTGATTTTCATCTTTTTACGATTAAGTCCAAAAACAAAATAGGTTTTAATTGCAAAAAGGTGGAATTCAGGGGGTGCTGATTGGTTGGGTATAGGGAGATAAAGAATTTTGAGGACAGATGATTTTATTTGCAAAATAAAAGAGTCTTTGGTTGATTCTTTTTTGTAATATGGTACTTTTAGGTATTTATTTAAATAATGCAGTTCATTAATATATGATTTATTTATTACACTTATTATTGTATTATTTATCTTCTTTAGTTGAGTATTCACATATATAATGATGTGCTTTAAGCTAATATTTGTTTGATTTGTTATTTCATTTTATAATTTCAATAAAAATTTTGAGGTACAAAAAACTCAATAATATGGAATATATTAATTAATTGATTTACATGTTTGTACTCATTTTCTTTTTTTAAAATAATATGTAATTTTTTTTTGTTTAATTAAATAGTTAATATAACTTTTTATTTCTTTGATATCACACAACTTAACGATCGGTTTTCCCACCGTTGTGCAGTTATACTAGTTAACTTTAACGTTTAGTCTATGATACCAACTTCATTTCAAAACAAACTTCAAATTTAAATATCCCTAGAATTTAGATTCTCCGTCAAAGGCTAAAAATCAATCAACGATGCCAAATTTGAATTATTCAAAACGCATCGAACACAAATTCGGAATCCGCTTTTGCTGGACAACCGATTTTATATTGTATACATATATCTTTGTGCATGTTATATAATAGACACTCTCTCCTGCTTTTTGAAAGAACTTCTGCACTTTGCTTCTAGTAGTTTGCTAAATATAATTAATCATTACTTTGCATGATTGGTTGCTTTGATGAGTTGCACTCGTGATATTTATCCATTAGCCAAGTTTTCTATTGTTTAGTAAAATTAGTATTAATTTTAGAATAAAATTACTTATTATGAAAGCTAAAGTATGCACTATGGCATCATTTAATTATAGATCAAAGCAAAGATACACCAAACGTATCTATTTGTATATAAAGAAGCATATGGATAAAAATCATTATATCCGTTTATGTAATATTCTCTCAAATAATTTGTAGCAGTTTTTTATGTTAAATGTACAATGCAGTTTATGTAGTATTCTCTCAAATGTATCTATTTGGGTAGTTTAATTAAATGTACAATGCAGTTTTCCATGTTAGATTATATTATAGTGTTTGTTTTATATATATACTTATAAGTGGAACAACCATATTAAATGATATCATTTCATTCTTGTTCATCTTAAGACCCAAAATCTGACTTAAAACTGCATCGAACAAAATAAAATCCCCAACATCAACAGCCATAGAAGAATCATCTTCACTGGTCGAACTACAATCATTTCCACTAACATTTGTGTTACTTTGTATAATACTACTTCCAATGATACAATTCTTTTCCAACCCATTCCACAAAAAAGACTATTAGCGCTAATATGATTTAAGATTAAAAAAGATTAATCGGACAAAACAAAATTTACGTAAAAAAGAATTAGAAGTTTGATTATCAAATCATCATCAAATTTAATTAGCTAAAAAGATCAATTCTAATCGAGTATCTACTGATATTACTTTAGGTTGTTCCAATCGATGAATCGCCACTGTGTGTGAAGAAGTCTCGTTCTGACAGACAATTAACAACATAAAAACAATGTAACAATATAAGATTGAGAAATACGAAACTATTAATCGAGGGTTACCTTCGGGGGAAAAGGAAAGAGTACAGGAACGGGAGATCCGAGAAAATCGCAGGAATAAGGGTTTGCGAAAAAGAAATGAAACGCGGCTTAACTATTTTGCATTTTGGAATCGCGGGCCCAGGAGGGAACGATAATTCGGCTTGTGATTTGGAACGGTAGTACCATGGATAAGTTAGGAAAGACGTTAATTCATTTACACCCAAGTATATATATATATATATATATATATATATATATATATATATAATTGAGGAGCGTTCAATGACACCCCAAATAGTGAGTGTAACGACCCGTATTTTACGCATCGAAAGATTGTAGAATATTTATTTCTTTCACATACGAAGTCGTATGGTCATGTAACTTTGGGCGACGACTATTGGGGTCATTTCCCATGTTCATGATTTTTGCCAATTTTTAAATGACCGTTTTGCCCCTAGCTAGTCTTGTTTTGGCCATAACTTTTGATTGGAAAGGAGTTCTGACCTGAAACCACTTCCATTGGATCCGGATGATGGTTTACAATTCCGTAGAGTGGTCACATTAGCCAAACGGACTCACCATTTGGGAGATATGGCTGAAACAAGTTTCAGAAGGTGAAAGACTGCTTAATCGGGCCAAATGAGGTGATTAGTAAATGAGTCCATAACCCATTTTGGGATTAGGGTTATGGGGAGGCTGAAATGAGTTAGGTTTTCATTTCATTTCAGTTTTCTAGCCGCCATTTATCTCCTAAGAACCCTAATAATGGCCTCTAACCTCTAAAACATATCCAAATCACTTTCTAATCAAGGATTATGCTTAGCAACATCAAATCAAAGAGGATTAGCACCAAAGCAAGGTTAGAGCTGCTGTGTTGCATTGGGAACAGCGCAAAACAGAGAATTATTTCAGATTTGGTATTTTATTTGTGGCCAAGGTGAGTGATTTGCATAGTTTTGCACAAATTACAGTTGATTA
The DNA here is from genome assembly GCA_030737875.1 of Allium sativum. NCBI lineage: Eukaryota > Viridiplantae > Streptophyta > Magnoliopsida > Asparagales > Amaryllidaceae > Allium > Allium sativum. The sequence continues at coordinate 32,612 of JASFAX010003218.1, read as the reverse complement.
AGGGTAATTAGTGAAGATTAACGAAATTAGACATGATAAAATTTTGGAAAAATATTTATAAATTCGAAAATAATGTTTTAGACCTCTGTTAGAAATTTGGTTCGATTTGGTTAAGTTTTGTTAATCATATCAATCGTTTTGCTTAAACATGATTAAGGGGAAAACATGGGGTTTTGGGTATGTTTGATCCATATAAACATGTCATATTATTGTTTTAGTGTTTGTGGATGATTATACATGTTGCTATGACTGTATGGTATGTTTTGTAATTGCATAGAAAAGTTAGAATGGTTGAAAACGCCGTCGTTTGGCGAAAATAGCTTGCTGGAAAAACTAGGAGCATTCGGATAGGAGCATCCGGATAGGAGCATTCGGATAGGAGCATTTAGATAGGAGCATTCAGATAGGAGCATCCTGAAGGGAGCATTCGGATAGGAGCATCTGGGTAGGGGCATACGATCCGAACCGGATAGGGGCATCTGATCCGAACCGGATAGGGGCATCCGATCTGAACCGGATAGGGGTCTCCGACCCGAACCAAATAAGAGCATCCGAGCACCCGAACTGAACTAGAAAGGAGCATTCGAACCGAACCAAGCAGGAGGGGGCGAACCGAACCGAACCGGAGGATCGAACACCAAGTAGACCTAAGCCTGAGATGCAAAGGAAGTCCAAATGAGGAGTTGTACCTCAGGATCCAGATGGGAACCAAGGAGGGAACTTCATGAGTTGGGCTTTGCTGCGGGACGTGTGCTAAGGGGTTGTCGATGTCTGTAACTTTAGATCACTATGTGTAAGGGGTACATGAACGGATTTAGGGCCGCAGTGGCCTAGGTACGACTAAAGAGCTATAGACCAATGAAGTGGGGTCATTTGTAAAGATTTGGTCATGACTCCATGGGGTAACCTTGGTAGTAGCAGTAGTTGTACAAGTCGAACTCCGTCACTACTTCGATGGGTCTAGTGATTGACAGTGGTGGACATCGTATGCTTTACGCACTGAGTGAGAGATGTGAGAATGGTTGCTATGTTTGATTGTTTGCCTTCATTATGGCATGCACACCCCCACCCCCGTATTCTTTATACCATGTGTTAGTGGCACCTTAGAGTATTTTACAGTATGTAGTGCTAACTCTTTGGTTGCAGGTCCAGGTTCAGGTATGATTTAGTATAACTGTTATTGTTCTGTTTAGCTGCTTATCGCTCATACCAGACTTTTTGTCTGACCCAGAGTTTTATGTCTCTTCTTATTACTCTGGGTGCTCTCACGAGCAGACTAGAGACAGGTTAGGTGGTATGCACGAGTAGTTGTACGGGTGATGAGCAGGAGGCTTCCACCTATGATATATATATATATATATATATACACATTCTCCCTGTGTTGCTGCGATCACTACTTTGGGCATTAGTGGTGTACCTTTCTTTCTTTTGTTTAGAGACAATAATTTGAAAAGTTGTAATAAGTTGTATTTGGATTTCTGCTACTCTGATGATGATGTTGGTTTTAGTTATCAGCTTATGCACTGTCTTACCTGTTTTATGTCAAGTACATTATTATTATATTTTGTTCCGTGTGCTGTGAGACATTCTACAGGTTTCGATTAGTTCATTCTCCTCTTTCCTTTCTCTGGCGACCGTTCCGTGCTAGTCGGGCATGTGTACAGCGCACTTTCGGAGGAAATGCCGGCTGGTGCGGGGCGGGCCGTCACACTTGGTATCAGAGCTCTAGGTTGCGTAGTTAACCTAGGGAAGTCATCAGGGAGAGATAGTATACGTATATGAGAGCGCGTATTTGTGATTATTTTGGTTTTCAAAAGCTATATATATATACTATTAGTATAGCTAAGGATGAAGTCGCACTGCACTAGCACCACTATGGAGATGGTTAATCGTTTTCTCTTTACAGATTGAATGATGAGCCGATACGCAAGAGGTGCCGGTAGAGGAGCCAATAATGGGAATGCTGCTGACATGAGGACGATGTTTACTGACCTCATGAGGGAGATGCTTTGGGATGTGTAGAGGGCAGCTCCCAATGCTGGTAATGGTGGTGGTCCAATAGTGCAGGCGCCTAGGGCCGATTTCGCCAAGCTGAATAAGTATTATACTAGTCTTGGTGGAAGCCGTTCCACGGAACGGAGTCAGTTACGGATGTTGAAGATTGGTTGGATAGCTGTGAGCGTATCTTCGAAGACTTGGGTATCGAGGATGCGATGAAAAGAAGGCTAGTGTCCGGTCAGCTGCAAGGACGGGCAATGAATTAGTGGAATGCTATTAAGGCAGCTACTCCCGAGGATCAGATTACTTGGGATCAGTTTAAGGCTTGCTTTAGCGGTAAGTTCATTCCGGCTGCTCAGAAATCAGTATTGTTTAAGAAGTTCTTGGAGCTTGAGCAAAATGACAGAGCTGTCTCGGAGTATATTGCTGAGTTCGAAACTTTTGTCGAAATATGGGTTATCCCTAATAGATACTGCCGAGAAGAAGAACGAGAAGTTTATGACAGGTTTGGATTAGTACTTGGGGGAAAAGCTAATTAACCACATCGATGAGACGTTTGAATCAATTGTGGGGAAAGCTTTAAGATCGGAAAGTCTTTACCCTAAGTCGAAGACTGAGGTTGCATTTGCAGAGGAGCCAAAGCCGCAAGCAAGAGGTGGATGCAAGAGTGGTTCTCAGAATAAGAGGAAGCAGAATCAGACCAAGGATGACCAGAAGAAAAAGAATAAGAAAGATGTTGAGTGCTTCAGCTGTGGTAAGAAGGGCCATTATGCTAGTAATTGTCGGGCCAAGCCAGCGGATAGGAAGTGCTTCAACTGTGGCCAAGTGGGACATCACAAGGACAAGTGTCTGCAACCCCCTAAAGAGAAGAAGATCATGAAAGCATATGCTATTAGTGCTGTTCCTTCTTCGACGAATGCCCCAACTGCGGCGGAGAAGGGAAAGAATGTTGTTATTCAAGGTATGCTTTCTATTTATGATGTTCCTGTTAGAGTTTTGTTTGATACCGGGGTTTCCAGTTCTTTCATATCTAATGACCTGATAGATAGGTTGGGATTGGAGCCCGAGATTGTCGATAGATCTTTAGTAGTGATGAACCCGATTGGTGGTTCGACTAACCATAGCATGATTTGTCGTAATGTGGTCTTATCGAGTCATGGATGCATGTTTGTTAGTGATTGCTTTGTTTTGGGCTTTACTGGGTTTGGCATTATTTTGGGAGTCGACTGGCTCCAAAGATACGGGGTGGTGGTAGACTGTGAAGGCTTTTTGGTGACAGCTAGAGCGGATGATGGGTAGAGGGTAGTGTTTGGTGGTCTACCTAGTGATGGGGTAAGGGCTAGTTTTCTGAATTCCCTCGACATCCCAGAAGGTGAGTTGTCAGGTTTGCCCATGGTTGGCTAGTATCCGGACGTCTTCCAGGAAGTGACCGGGCTTCCACCACACCGAGAGATTGAGTTTCGTATTGATTTAGTGAAATATGCCAAACCTATAGTGATGCCACTTCGTCGTATGGCACCAAGGGAGCAGCGGGAGCTCGGGGTGCAAGTCAGCGATCTTTTGAAGAAGGGATTTATCAGAAGGAGTGTTTCTGAGTGGGGAGCACCAGTTGTGTTTGCTACCAAGGCGGATGGTTCCCTTCGATTGTGTGTGGACTACCGCGAGTTGAATAAAGTGACGAGGAAAAATAAGTATCCTTTACCGCGGGTAGATGATTTGTTTGATCAGTTGAGTGGCGCGATAGTATTTTCTCAGTTGGATCTTACGACAGGTTTTCATCAGCTTAGGTTGGAAGCTAAGAGTATAGCTAAAACGACATTTCGGACGCCGTCTGGATTTTATGAATGGTTGGTCATGTCATTTGGGTTGACCAATGCACCAGCATATTTTGTGGATCTTATGAATAGGGTATTCAGAGATCAGTTGAATAAGTTTGTTCTTGTGTTCGTGGATGATATACTTGTTTATTTGAGGACAGAGGAAGAACACAAGGAACATTTAAGAATAGTGATGGAGGTGTTGAGAAAACACCGATTGAAGGCAAAGTTTTCTAAGTGTCACTTCTGGAGGAGGGAAGTGAGATTCTTGGGCCATGTTGTTTCAGAGAATGGTATTGCCGTGGATCCTGCGAAGGTGGCTACGGTACAAGATTTGTCTACGCCCAAGAATGCAACGGACATAAGTAGTTTCTTGGGGTTAGTTGGATATTATCGTAAGTTTATCCAAGACTTTTCCAAGATAGCAGCAGCGTTGACTCAGTTGACCAAGAAGAATCAAGCTTTCATCTAGGACGAAAAGTGCGAGAATGCATTTAAGAGCCTAAAAGAAAAGCTGACATGTGCACCAGTGTTAGTCATTCCTAAGGGGAATGAAGAGATGACAGTATATACAGATGCATGTGGCACAAGGCTAGGTGTTGTATTGATGCAAGGAGGTAGGGTTGTAGCTTATGCAAGCCGGCAACTGAAACCGCATGAGAAAAGATACCCTACCCATGATTTGGAATTGGCAGCAATCGTGTTCACATTGAAGATGTGAAGATATTATCTCTTGAGAAAGATTCGAGTTGTTTACCGATCATAAATCGTTAAAGTATCTCTTCTCTCAGAAAGATCTAAATCTTTGGCAGCAAAGATGGTTAGAATTCTTAGCTTCCTATGATTTCGACATCGCATATACACCAGGAAAGGGCAATGCGGTGGCTTATGCATTGAGTAGAAGACATGCCAGTTTAGGGGCTATGTTTCTAGAATGGAAGCAACTGGAGTACATCGCTGGGTATGATTTCAGACCAAAGTGCGAATTGGATCCAGAAATGTTAGCAAGTTTGACGATCAGATCCACTTTGATTGAGCTGATTGGTTCCAGTCAGAGGGACGATCCTAACCTATTGGAAATCATCTCAAAGTTAGAGATGGGAATCGACGGAGAGATGAACAAGTATGGGCTTGATCGAGATTGATGGCTTAGAAAGGATGGAAGATTAGATGTACCCAATGTCAATGGATTGAGACATGAAGTGCTTAGAGAATGTCATCGCTCAAAACTGACTATACACCCCGGTGATAACAAGATGTATTGAGACATGAAGCAGACCTACTTCTGGGAAGGGATGAAAAGAGACGTTGGGACGTTTATATCCAAATGCATGAATTGCCAACTAGTTAAAGCTGAGCAAAAGAAGCCTAGTGGTTTGTTGCAACCATTAGAAATTCCAGAATGGAAATGGGAACAAGTGTCAGTGGATTTCATTGATGGGTTACCAAGGACTAGATCGGGCCATGATAGCATTTGGGTGATTGTGGACCGATTGACTTAGAGTGCAAGGTTTATACCCGTCAAGTCAAATAGGACGGCAGCTAAGTTAGCGGAACTGTATATAAAGTGGGTACTGAGATTTCATGGAATACCCAAAGGCATTGTGAGTGACCGAGATCCGTTGTTCACTAGTGGATTTTTGGAAAAACTTACAAGAGGCGTTAGGATCAGAATTACATCTCAGTACCGCGTATCATCCTCAAACCGACGGACAGACAGAGAGGGTGAATCGAGTGTTAGAAGATCTCTTAAGAGCCTGTGTATTGGATTTCGGTGGATCATGGGATGACCATTTGCATCTACTAGAGTTTGCATATAATAATAATTATCAATCCAGTATCGGTATGGCTCCATTTGAAGCTTTGTACGGAAGACCGTGCAACTCACCGTCATGTTGGGTAGAAACTGGTGAGAAGTTTGTGCTTGGACCAGATGTGATAAGAGAAACTTCAGTTAAGATTAAGATTATCCAACAGCGAATGAAGGCTGCTCAAGATAGGCAGAAGAGTTATGCTGATAAGAGGAGAAGAGAATTAAAGTTCTCCATTCGCGACTTGGTGTTTGTCAAGATTTCTCCGCTGAAGAGCGTGATACGATTTGGCAGGAGAGGCAAGTTAGCACCAAGATTTGTTGGTCCATTCCCAGTTCTTGAGCAAATTGAGAATTTGGCATACAAAGTTGAGTTACCAGAAAAGATGGCAGGAGTTCACAACGTATTTCATGTTTCCCAGTTAAGGAAGTTCGTACACGACCCAGATGTGACTATTTCACCTGATCAGTTGGATGATATCGAAGTTGAACCCGAGGCGGTTGGGAACCGCAAGCCTATGCGTATTGTTGGGAACGATACGAAGCAACTTCGAAAGAAAGCGGTGAATCTAGTCAAAGTTCAGTGGGGCGAGGATGAGAATGACTGTACTTGGGAGACAGAGGAGAGCATTAGGAAGATGTATCCAGAACTCTTCGCCTGGTAAATTTTCAGTTTCGATTTAATTTTTCCGCATGCTAGGATAGACTTGTTTTGTTTGTTTTGCATGAATGATTGTTGCATATGGCTGGTAGGCATGCGGGATCCTCTATATGTTTTGGGTTAAGGAATTTCGGGGACGAAATTTCTTAAGGGGGGGAGAGTGTAACGACCCGCATTCTACACATCGAAGGATCGTAGAATATTTATTTCTTTCACATACGAAGTCGTATGGTCATGTAACTTTGGGAGACGACTATTGGGGTCATTTCCCATGTTCGTGATTTTTGCCGATTTTTAAATGACCGTTTTCCCCTAGCTAGTCTTGTTTCGGCTATAACTTTTGATTGGAAAGGAGTTTTGACTTGAAACCACTTCCATTGGATCCGAATGATGGTTTACAATTCCATTAAGTGGTCACATTAGCCAAACGGACTCACCGTTTGGGAGATATGGCTGAAACAAGTTTCAGAAGGTGAAAGACTGCTTAACCGGGCCAAATGAGGTGATTGATAAATGGGCCCATAACCCATTTCGGGATTAGGGTTATGGGGAGGCTGAAATGAGTTAGGTTTTCATTTCATTTCAGTTTTCTAGCCGCATTTACCTCCTAAGAACCCTAATAATGGCCTCCAACCTCTAAAACATCTCCAAATCACTTTCTAATCAAGGATTAAGCTTAGCAACATCAAATCAAAGAGGATTAGCACCAAAGCAAGGTTAGAGCTGCTGTGTTGCATTGGGAACAGTGCCAAATAGAGATTTATTTCAGATTTGGTATTTTATTTGTGGCCAAGGTGAGTGATTTGCATAGTTTTGCACTAATTACGTTTGATTAAGGGTAATTAGTGAAGATTAACGAAATTAGACATGATAAAATTTTGGAAAAGTATTTATAAATTTGAAAATAATGTTTTAGACCTCTGTTAGAAATTTGGTTCGATTTGGTTAAGTTTTGCTAATCATATCATTAGTTTTGCTTAAACATGATTAAGGGGAAAACATGGGTTTTTGGGTATGTTTGATCCATATAAACATGTCATATTGTTGTTTTAGTGTTTGTGGATGATTATACATGTTGCTATGACTGTATGGTTCATTTTGTGATTGCATAGAAAAGTTAGAATGGTTGAAAACGCCGTCGTTTGACGAAAATAGCTTGCTGGAAAAACTAGGAGCATTCGGATAGAAGCATCCGGATAGGAGCATTCGGATATGAGCATTCGGATAGGAGCATTCGGATAGGAGCATCCGGATAGAAGCATCCGGATAGGAGCATTCAGATAGAAGCATCCAGATAGAAGCATCCGGATAGGAGCATTCGGATAGGAGCATCTGGATAGGAGCATTCAGATAGGTGCATCTGGGTAGGGGCATCCGATCCGAACCAGATAGGGGCATCCGATCCGAACCGGATAGGGGCATCTGATCCGAACCGGATAGGGATCTCCGACCCGAACCAAATAAGAGCATCCAAGCACCCGAACTGAACTAGAAAGGAGGATTCGAACCGAACCAAGCAGGAGGGGGTGAACCGAACTAAACCGGAGGATCGAACACCAAGTAGACCTAAACCCGAGATGCAAAGTAAGTCTAAATGCGGAGTTGTACCTCAGGATCCAGATGGGAACCAAGGAGGGAACTTCATGAGTTGGGCTTTGCTGCGGGACGTGTGCTAAGAGGTTGTCGATGTCTGTAACTTTAGATCACTATGTGTAGGGGGTACGTGAACGGATTCAGGGCTACAGTGGCCTAGGTACGACTAAAGAGCTATAGACCAATAAAGTGAGGTCATTTGTAAAGATTTGGTCATGACTCCATGGGGTAACCTTGGTAGTAGCAATAGTTGTACAAGTCGAACTCCGTCACTACTTCGTATGCTTTACGCACTGAGTGAGAGATGTGAGAATGGTTGCAATGTTTAATTGTTTGCCTTCATTATGACATGCACACGCCCACCCCCGTATTCTTTATACCATGTGTTAGTGGCACCTTAGAGTATTGTACAGTATATAGTGCTAACTCTTTGGTTGTAGGTCCAGGTTCAAATATGGTTTAGTATACCTGTTATTGTTCTGTTTAGCTGCTTATCGCTCATACCAGACTTTTTGTCTGACCCAGAGTTTTATGTCTCTTCTTATTATTCTGGGTGCTCTCACGAGCAGACTAGAGACATGTTAGGTAGTATGCATGAGTAGCTGTACCGGTGACGAGCAGGAGGCTTCCACGTATGATATATATATATATATAGACATTCTCCCTGTGTTGCTGCGGTCACTACTTTGGGCATTAGTGGTGTACCTTTCTTTCTTTTGTTTAGGGACAGTAATTTGGAAAGTTGTAATAAGCTGTATTTGGATTTCCGCTACTCTGATGATGATGTTGGTTTTAGTTATTAGCTTATGCACTGTCTCACCTGTTTTATGTCAAGTACATTATTATTATATTTTTGTTCCATGCGCTGTGAGACATTCTACAAGTTTTCGATTAGTTCATTCTCTTCTTTCCTTTCTCTGGCGACCGTTCCATGCTAGTCGGGCATGTGTACAGCGCACTTTCGGAGGAAATGCCGGCAGGTGCGGGGCGGGCCGTCACAGTGAGCACCCCAAATGCCCCCCAACAGAAACCAAGTATTTATAGTAGTTTAAGTTAGTAGGAGTTGAGAGAATGAGTGGAGAGAGAGAGAGAAACGGGATATGTGGTGGAAATTAGGGGGGATTTAGGGGTGCTGTACTGTTTCGGGTGCAATTGAACGCTCGCCTATATAATTATAAAAAATATTGGAAACACTTAAGTAGATATAGAAACACTAGATAATTGTTTCAAGCCTAGAAACTTAAAAAAAAGAGTATTAATGAAAAATATCATATGTTTCAAATTTGATTATTTGGTGTAGTGCCAAAGTGGTCCAAATGTCCAAAAAGGAGCTTCTTCTTCTTCCTTGGTGATGAAAGGTGTTTGAGAGGTTGTAGAAGGTTATCTTCTTCCTATGCTGCCAAGAGAACAAGGAGCCAACCCCCTCACGTTGTAGAATGGTGGATATTTATAGGAGAGGAGAGGCGGGTGAATCAGGTGGGAGTAGGTGAGTTCGTGGGGCCCACAACCGCAACTCATATCTCGGGATTGGTACCGATCCTCGAATCGATGCTGATCCTGGTACTTGTCTTTTCTCCTGCTTCTTTTGTATTTTGTCGTATTGTTCCTCTCTTTGTCTTCGTATCGCATGTGTGCTTGGCCACTTCGTATCTGTGAGGTATCATACTTGCATCGATCCCCAGACTTTGTTGGATTCTGGCGTTGAGTTGGGAATACGAAGGGAGATAATAGGGTGTGGGATACGAAATGGAGTGGGAAGTGTGCAATGTGAAATTGGAAGAAAACCATAGATACAAATAGTGGTGGTAGGCCGGATATGAAAAGATGGGTAAAGGCCTGGGATATGAAAATTGCTTACATACTACGGGATACAAAATGCGGTGGAGAGTCTCGGTGTCGATCCCAAAGTGTTGGTTTATTATTGAGCAGCTTGGTCGTGCCGGGACGACTATTTTGTACGACTCCATCTGGGCTTGAGTCCTGAATGTTTCGATAACGCTTTTAGGATATTGATCCACACAATTGGCCGAGTCGTGTAGGCTTAGACTTCTTTTGGTAACCGAGTCAAATAGTTGGTTAACAAATAGCAAATATTATCTTGATTATATACAATGACTCTTTGGATGAAGGGACACAACAAGTATAACTTTCTATACTTATGTTTCTTATACTGTTGCAACTTTTATAATATTTTGAGGCTTGTTTATCGCTTAAACATGACTGTTATTTGACACAAGATTTTATGTTTCCTCTTTTTACCTTAGGTGTTCATCGAGGATGCTGATAAGTAGGTGAGGTAACATGTATTAACATTGTTTGGGGTTACGAAGGTGGACTTGCAGAAGGTGGTACCTTTTCATATTATACCAGTATTATCATTGATTATTCCGCTCTGTGACACTATAGAGCCTTGTCGGAGTTATTTATCATTTGAGACAGTTCATCAGTTATTTTTTTATCTTTTGTACACACTCTATTGTTGTTCTATGTAACTATATGAGTAGTGACGGACCTAGACTTTACCTTCGGATAGGGCCAAAAATTGAAAGAGGAAACAAGAACACAACATTTACTGTCACACAGACTTGAGATGGGGCAAAACATTGAGTTGAGGTAGGGCAGAAGCTCAAATCGTCATTTTTTTCTAATTATATTAATAAATTTCAGGTAGGGCCTCTGATTTACCTGAGATATATGTAGATCCGCCCCTGTATATATGAGCATATACTCTGATTATTTGCACTATACCAAAACTTGCTATTTACTGCAATGATTATCAGCATTCGAAGACTAAAAGCGGTGAACATTGTTTCAAAGGGGAAAAGTTAACGCTAAGATAGGTTTTTAGGTTGTTACCTCGTTGTTTTATATTTTAACAACTAAAATTCATTTTCCCTCTTCTAATTTTTATCTCTTTATTCTGAAAACTTCCATTTTATCCCTTCATAGATTATTCCAAAAGTTGGATCTTTTTTCAACTTCAGATTTTTTTTTTGTAAAATAGATTTGAGCTTCATTATTGCTTGTCATTCGCATGTACTTTGGTTTTGATAATTACCCAATTACTCATTTTAACATGTTTATTAGATTCATTCAATTTTAGGTTTATTGATTCACTAATCTCAACTTTTATACTTTATGAAATTCGCTTGAAAATGAAATCGGTTCACTCATTTTGCCAGAATTTGGTAACTCGAAAGAAACCAAATAAGTTGTTCTCTAACCTTATTTTCTCGGTTTCCTGTAAAGTCGATTCTCAACTTTTGTTCATTCTTTATATTAATGAGTTATAAAAAGTCCTTTCGTATTTGATATTCAATGCAGTTAGTTGAAACATTTTTTCGTTTTGTCAATTTCTAGATTCACTAAGTTCATGAAATAGGAGTTGTAAATCGATATTTAAATATTAGATTTTACCTTTACCCATGGAGTGATATTATCCAATCTCTTAGTTCCGAGAATCATTTCTATATCACTGACCATATCATAATATTTTTGTTATTATGATAATTTGTTTATGTTTTATATTTATAGTAACTTGATTATCATGATACATTTTAGTTTGAAAAAATGTTCATTTATGCCAAAAAATAAAATGAAATGTTTGTATGTTTAATAATTAATATTACAGCGCGTAACTATTATTTTTATAACCTAAATTTCTTTTCCTTGGTTTTTTAAAGGAATTAATTTTTCTCAACATGTTTTTCATGCGTACAAAATTCAATATATTTTAACACGTATTTTTCTCATTTTGCAATTTAACATCGATATATATTTCATGACTATTTTTAAAATATAAACTAGAAACTCTCCAAAAATATTTGGTTTTGTTTTAAATAAACTGATCACTAATATAGTACTCCCTTCTATTTATCTTTTTAGGCTGATCATCAGTCAGATTAATTGAAACGTTTTTGGTTTAAATTTTTATTATTTTATTTGAACTACACCGATCGACTCACCATTATATATTCGCACATAATACTTGCACATGCTTAAATATCTACAAATATTTCATGAGCTTACTGCTTGTAAGAGTTTGAATGACAAAGGTATTTGTAACAAGCAGCCAATTGAATATTCATGTTTATAAAGAGGAAGAGTATTAGGGGACAAGTGCATTTTGATACCACTTTTCATCTTGAAATATTAAGGGAAAAAGAAAGGGAAAAAGGGAGTAAAAAAGTAGTTTTCAAATGCGCTCCAACGTAACGTTTGTTTCTAGTGACATCATACATTATTCCCATGGGCTTATGGTGTAGAAGCGTTAACATGCAAAAGGATGGCATGCATGTGAAATAAACATGTTGCTCCGACATGCGTTGATCAGGCATGGACCTGGGTAGGTGCTCTTGCTTCATGAGCAACTGTCGTGTTATGAAAACGAAATGGGAGGCTTGTGTTGGTTTAGATGGGGTTTTGGTATTATTTTTGGTAGGGTTAGCTTGGCAGAGATGTGTGTGGCAATGATAGGTGATGTTGCTGGAATGAATGGCTCAGAAGTGGGAAGGAGTGATTCCAGGGTCAGCTTTATCGATGTGAAAGGGATGGTTGACAAAATGCTGCTATATATTTCTAAGGGAGCAATTACCCGCGATGAGGTCATTTTCGATTTAGGGGGTTCGTCTATGTGCATGGCTACTGTTCCATACTTGCTGGGTTGGTGGTTTCAAGGAGAGTGAAGGTTTGGGTTTCAATTCGTTGGCATCAGGCATGTGTAGGGAAGGGCCTTTTTTACATGGCTCGCCTTAGATAGCTGGAGAATTTCCAGAGTTGATGCTGGATCTTGAAGCATTTCCAGTGTTATATATGTACATATCCAAATTCTGGGTGCGCATAAGTTATCCCGTATGCGATGAGACCGTAATCTTGTTAATCATTTGGGTCCTAATGTAGTTCCAATTAAGCAGATTTAATGCTAAAAAAGGTCTTCTCTTGTTGGTTATCACCAAAAGTCTTCATGCTCATTCTTTTTAATTGTTATATTTTTTATTTTATTACATAAATTATGTGGAAGTTTTGCTGTGGTGAGTCACCATTCATTATTGTTAATGAAAGCAGCTACATCACTCCTTACTTATTAAAAGTAGTATGTAGACCCAACCAATTGATTATGTTTTACTTTGTCAGTTAATTTTATGAAATCATTCATTTTAAGTTTGCTGCTAAGAGAAACCCCTAAATATGTAACCAGAAGATCTATTGTATTATAATTATTAAAATGTTTACTATGCCTGCTTCATAGGTGTCCCGCTACTAACTAATAACTTAGACCTTGCTCACTCGTGCATAATCCAACATATTCATTAAGTCATTTCATTTTTTAAGTAAATACTTTCCACTTCAGATTAGTTTCCTACCATTTAATATTCAATTAACTGAATGTATCGTAACTGTCAAACTTTCAAATTTCTTGTATAGACTGTTCTCTTCACCAAAGAGGATTCTATTCCTGGAAGAGTTACAACGATTTTGTTTCAGTAGAACTTTTTACAGAGAGTTTCAACTATATAACATCTATAAATACATACCCAAATCAAGAACAAATGGTAAAATCTCACTTTATTTTATATATTCTTGAATTTCTAAGTTCTTGCTTTCTTTGCTTAAGATTTAGGAAAATTACGCATTTAATTCTTTATTCTAAAGAAATCTATATCTTCATTATCTCCACGTACACACAAATATACATATTATACTTGAGGAGAAGACTATAGAAAAGGTGTACCGCATTTGACAAATCAATGTTATAACAAGGACAAGTGGAATCAAGGCAAACAACTTTTCTCGAATTTGGAGTCCTATAATGTATCTCAAGCGAGGTATAAGTGATCCTATAGCCATTAAATCAGGTGGGTGAGCTTGTGGTCTGCAAATCAAGTGGTGGTTGTAAACCTGTTCCTTCGGGTGAAGTGAGGATGTTGTTAGTGAAATTACAAAAGGGAGTCTGATAGAATTAGGACGGAAGTTCAAACCAGTAAAAATTTTTAGTGTAATCATTTTATTATTTACTTTACATCACTGCTATCATCCACATTCATATTTATATATTATCCACATTAAATGATCTTCAGATTCTTCTAATTGGTATTACAGCGAGGACGTCTCATAACCATAACAAAGTTATCTGATAACTTTAGTAATATGAATAATATTAGACTTAGTTTTGCTAAGGGATAGTTAACAACATGACCACCTTTGTTTAATGGATCTAATTATAATTATTGGTCAATTAGAATGAGAATTTAGAAGCAAGCGAATGGCTTCGACAATTGTAACATTATCCAATAGGAGTACACAATTCCAATAACTGATTTTACACAATGAATAGTTATATAAAAAACTAACGCTGCTAGTAATGAATATTTTATTTTTGTGCATTGGACAAAAATGATTTCATTAGGGTTAGCATGTGTAATACTGCACATGAAATATAAAGCACGTTAGAAGTCACACATGAAGGTAATAACAAAGTAAAATAAAGTAAAATTTCAATGCTAAAGAACCAATTTCTAAATTTTAGAATGAAATCAAAAGGAACTATAAATGACATGTATTCTTGATTTCAAAATATATATATATACACATACATACGTTCATATATATATATATATATATCACTCTCTACTTTCTCTAGGAGAAAAATACACATATTTTGATATTGTTTCAAAGATCCTTAACACTTTAACAGACGAATGGGAAAAGTACAAGTTATCGAAAAAGGTAACGACCCTTCGATTATTGAGCCGGAAGATTTAATAGGAAATCTAATTTCATATGAAGTGAATTTTTGCAGGCTAAAAAGGACTAAGCACAAGACAGAAAAGATGTTGCTTTTTTTAAGTAGAGAACGAAGAAGAATCTGATGATGAGGAGGATAGCGTGGCCTATATAACAAAGAATTTCAAAAAGTTCTTAAAATAAAAAATGAATAATAAGAAATTCAAGAGCAAAAAAGTAAAAATAATCCATCCAAGTTTATCCTCAAATTTTTAGAATATGATAACACAAGTCACCTAAAAAGTGACTGCCCAAAGTTAAGAAGAATGGTGTTAAAAACAAGAATGAAAAATTCTACAAGAAAAAGAAGCAAGCATTTTCAGTTACTAGGATGATTCAAACACAGATTCAGATTCCACCTCATTAAACAGTGAAAATGAGTCAAAACAAGTTAGTGTCTACTTTATGGCAATGGATAACGATGTAATAATTTACATTTTGATGATTTATCGGAATTTAATATAGAACTTCTTTGAAAATATTAAAAAAGAAAAAAATGTTAGGATGTTAAAGGAAAACTAAGTAAATTAGAAGGTGAGATGCTAAGAGATGCCAAAAAGATTTTGGAAGAAGAATTAGAGAAAGCTCAAAATGGAATTATAAATCTAACGTCTCAATGTTAGGGACTAAGATGATGGTTTTGATGACAACAACCTTGTTTTAACTATTATTATCATAAAATATATATACTAACACTATTATAAAGAAATATATATGAAGGATGTATATGTAGGTATTGATTTTGAAGACTGTACAGTTTAAAGACTACAAAGAAGAAGAGTTCGAGATTGAATACTCATGAGTAACAAGAGTTCATGAGTTCAAGAAATCTGGATAAGTAATATAGTCTAGAATTTTTGTTAAAACTTTGTAATAGCTCTAAAATCCTTATTCCAATTCTCACACTACTTTTGCCTTATAATATTTTAAATTATTCTTAACTTTTATTTCTAAAACTGATTTCAAAATTACTTCCTGTTTAAAATATATCTCTCTTAATATTTAAGTTTTATTTTCTTATATTTTAATCTAACTCCTGATTTAAATATTTTAGATTTTCTTACTTATATTTTAGTTTTAATTATATGTGTTTGCTTAAGTTTTAATATTATTATTTCCTAATATACATATCTTTAGTTTTACATATTAATTGTAAAGTTTATTATATTTATATTTATAGTTTTATAGTAAGTTTCAGGTAACTTTTATAGATTATAAATATATGTTTTTAATTTATATTCTTACTCTATTATACTACATTAATGTATAGGAAAATAACTTATTTAAAATCAAAAATTATCTTTATTTATTTAGACATCATTTACTTTGTTTTCAAAACTTTAAATTTCAAAATTATAAGAGGTATGTCAACGTCGCATGCCCCACGTCGACATGGTTTCCATTATTTTCAAAATTTAAATTTCAAAAGAAGTGTCTATTTATTAAAATCTTTTCCTAAAAGGATATGACTATTGATACATTATAAATAATCATCTAAATTCGACTTTTTGACTACTTTCATCATCTTCTCTCTTTTTGTCCTCTCTATTTTTACTCTTAAAATTCAGGTTTCTATAACCAAATTCTGCCAAAAGTTCAAATAGAATCAAACCAAATCTTTTCTAGTTTGATTCTTTACCACTCTCTCTCAAATATTCAAGTGTTATTCAGAGTTATAAAAGCACTTGTAATTAAAGATCAAATTTCTATCGAGTCTTTCTTCCAAAACTGATACTGAAAAGGTGTGATTGTAGCCCATTCAAATCAACTGGGTATGATTATAGTCTAGTAAATCAATTAGGTGCTCTTTTAGCCTAGTTAAATCCAGAGAGTGCTCTGTGATCAGAAGCAGGTGTTGGTGGACCTCGTGATTGTTGAAATTGAGGAGTGTAAGAAGATTATTATTTGGAAAGAAATCTACACAACCCAGAGTTGTATGGGACTTGATGTAAGGTAACTCCAAACCAATATAAAATTCCTGTATACTCTTTCCTTTACTGCTTTTACTTATTATTTGCATCTGTGTTTGATTTATATCAATGATTTTCATTTAATTCTGTTAAATTCATAAAGATTTCAAAATTTTCATAAATTCAATCAAACACTATTCACCTCCCTTCTAGTGTTAAGTTAGCCTTAAGATCCGTAATCCGCATTTCCCAACACTCAAGTCACTTCACTCACTACTGACCTTGAAATTCAAAAGGATAAAAATGACTTGTTAGTCAAACAAAACCATAACTTAAGTTCTTCTTTAAAAAATATTAAAATAATTAGTCTTGAAAATAAGTTAGAAAACGTTACAAAAAATGTTTCTAATTTTAATGAAGGAAGAGACAATCTTACAAATATAATAAATAATTATCAAGCATGTACTTATAAAAATGGTTAATGATTTAAAAAGTAAAAAAAAGAAGAAGAGAGCTAATCTTAAAAATTATGCTTCATTGTACACAAACTTTATAAAAAAATGTTATAAAATGATTTACTAAAAGTATTACTAGAACTTTTGCTAGAAATAAACCTTCAAAGACTATAAAATTATAAGGTCCCAAAACTAATAATGTACAATAAGAAATAAATATGTAAATACATTTATATTTTTTATTCACATGAATTCCAATTTTATTTTTAAAGGATATATCAAACCCCCCTGGGTTTGGTTTCCTAAAACCTAACTATTAGGGCACTAATAGAGGAAGTGTGTAACAATATCATTTAATATGTTTTGCAAGTACCTACAGAAAAGAGAGGAAAACGGATTCCAGATAGCAGCCATTCAAAGCACATGATTAGAAACAAAGACATGTTGCAAATATTGTCTATTCAAATGGAGGAATCCTAACTTTTGATGATAATTTAAAAGGATATGTCATGGGAAAGTGAGATGCGAATAGCAATGATATATCTAAAACTCATTTCGTTACAAATGTTTTACTTGCTAGAAATTTAAAATATAATTTTCTAAGCATTAGTTAACTATGTAATAAAGGATTTTGATATCATTCTCAAAAGGCAAATGCAACATTTATGATCAAAATAAGAATCTTATTTTTGAAGTTATTGGAAAATGAAATATTTACTTATTAAATATGAAATTAATTGTGACGATCCCAAAACCCCGTGACACGGCGTTGAGGATAATCATTGGAATATAACACATTAATCATCATTAGCAGATCACAGATAATAGCATAAACGAGAAATAGAATAATTTACACACATATGACAACGGAATCATATAGATATCACCACATCAGAGAGCACAGTGCAAGATACAACTTAGTGCACAATAATACGTAATCAGTCATCATCGCCAGAGGTGGAATCATACATAAAGAGTACACAAAATAAATATCAATCTACATCGCCAATGGCGGAATCATAATACATATACAATAATGGAGGAAAAAGTCATAGTCAGCACGGTGTAGTCAAGCCTCGCCATGAGCCAAAAGTGCACCAGATACCTGTAACTAGGCTGCCCGTGTGAAAATGAGGGCACCCGAGTTTGCATGGTGAAACAAACTACGAGTCAGTCATGGGACTGGTATGAGAAATCTACTTAACTTATTAACAACAATAATAAGGAAAATCAAAGGACCACGCCACTTTCGCAGAACGGGTTTACTCCAATGAGTGCTAGTGCATGAAATAAAGTAAATGATTAAATCATCGCAATGCTTTTTATAAAATGAAGCCATTATAAGACTCAGGTCCCATCACACAATGCAACGCAAGCCGGAGGATAGAGTTTTACCTTATAATGGCCAAAAATGCTTCATACGTATAAAACAAAAGTGTTTGATATTAATACTAGTGCATATATGTTTTCAAAAGCAAATTCAATCATAAATATCAATACTAGGCGGCATAGCTACCATCTACTATGTCGCCATACTAGTAATACAATCACATCCGCTATTCCGTATGGGAAATTGGATTCCATCATGAGTCGAGGCAAGGGGCAAGCTCCTCTCCGTTCGAGACACTCTAGCAAATGTCCCAGGATCACACACAGCGGTCCCTGGAATCGGCTGGGCCGGTCCTCTCTTACTTTTGAGGATTAGTTATTCCTGAACACACGTTTCCCGGTCCTTACAGACCTATAATCGAGGCGCCTCGCATTCCAACAACCACACAGGTGAAAAGTAGATATAAATGTCAGGGCTGGTAGGTCACTGACACCACCATAGCTAGAAAGAAACGTCGTGCTCTCCCAGCGGTCCGTCTCCCGTTTTTGACTCATACCGGGGCGTGAGGCTCGCGAATCCATGTTATACACAAAGCTACGTCACACATACCATGCTTTGATCATCAACCACAAGACTTTGCTTTACAACAGAAGCCTTGATCACATGCCACTTAGGCGTGCCACACAGGCAATCCTCTCCATGCGACTGATTTCTATCAATACATAACCTCTGAGCTCGTACGTCTCAGAGAAGGGCGTTAAGCAAGAGAATAAATTCTCCGCCGCCAAACAGATATATATTTAATAGAGATCAATCAGCACAGAACAAAATCCAATGTCAGACACACAGTCCATTTACAAGTTCGTTCTGGGTTTGAACGAAACCGGAGGCACCAATTCCTCGCATATCCGCACAATCAACAATACGTCCGGACGGCTACTACTTCAGCTCCTTCAAGGTAGTTACTCCAATCACGAGCATCCGTAACGCCCATCCATCCAATGTGAAGATCGTCGGTCTTCAACCGTCTTCAACTCTTCGACTTCTCAACGTCGATCGATTATTTGAAATGAGAATGAACTCGGCCTTTTCAAATAACCCACGTATATTTAGATCTTCAAATCAATTTATCACATGGTTAGACTATTCAACATTCACATTTCAGTTCTTTAGTTATAATTTTCATGTTAAATACATTCAACCATCACATATCAAGCAAACACAACAAAATTGGTTTATTTCCACTCTATATCGTCTATAGTATTTTATAACGATATATCGCCATTTTTATTTATTTAAAACAGCCATATTTAATTAAACGACGTTTCAGGTCGCGCCGAGGCACTGGCGTTGTTTTTCACTAAATTTGTTTTACACATATCTGAAAATCTAACCGTTGGATCTTCACAAATTTTATATCATTAGAAAGATCATTTCAAAATGAATCCAACGGTTTCAGTTTCGGGAAAATCCGACGGTCGGATCTTCCACACTAGTCGTTTGAAGTTACGATTTCAAATTACGAACTACAGCGTCATTATTCGATTTAATTTAATTATATTTATATATAAATATAATCGTTTCTGGCGCTGTTTTTCTTCAGATTTGAATTAAACATTCCAGACAATCCAACCGTCGGATCTTTACAAAGTTGGTGCCGTTGGAAAGATATTTCCAAGGCGAACCCAACGGTTGCAGTTTCGGGAAAATCCAATGGTCGGATTTCCCGCACTAGTCATTTGAAATAACGGTTTCAAAACACGAACTGCACGGCCGCGTTTCGTTTTAATTTTATTTATATTTATATATTTATATAAATATAGTTCATTCATAAATTCCTATATCGTTTTCACTTCAAATATTTCACTAACGTCTTTAAATTTTGGAAAATTTCGCCACAACCTCCTTTGTACGGGAGGGGCTGGGAGAATTCCCAAATAGCCACACGGGCGTCTCATCTCAAAAAGAAAAAGAAAAAGCCAAGCGGCTAGCCAACAGGCTCATAAAATCATCACCCAAACAAAACAGTAAACGTGTACCTATTTGTCGGGCACAAAATTTTATTCCTCTTCTCTAGCCTCTTTGCTATAACCTGTTCAATATATATGCATGTACATATATACAATTCTTATCACTTATCATTTTCCATTCAACTTCATATTTAATTCCCTTTGGTTTAAAAACACCATTCATTCAAATGTTGCATGCATAGGAAAAAAATCATATCATTGGCTAATTAATG
The DNA here is from genome assembly GCA_030737875.1 of Allium sativum. Classification (NCBI taxonomy): domain Eukaryota; kingdom Viridiplantae; phylum Streptophyta; class Magnoliopsida; order Asparagales; family Amaryllidaceae; genus Allium; species Allium sativum. The sequence goes on along the minus strand of JASFAX010003218.1, from coordinate 12,013 downwards.
AATATTTCAACTCATGCATATTTATTTGAACAAGTGGTCATTTTTAACACTTCACATTTCAAAGATGATAATTTTGGCGAACTAAAATATATTTCAACACATGACTATTTTATTTAGTTCCTATACATGTTAAAAGTAATATTTCTTTCACAAATATTTATTTCAACGCTCACATATCTTTAGCATATCACATATATGATAAAAATGATATTTTTATCATCTAAAATATTTGTTCAACAAATGAATGTTTTTGACACTTCATAATTTCAATAAAAATGTAATTTTTATTGTTCGATCTTTTTATTCAACACATGAACTTTTCCAATACACACACTTCTCAACACATGAGCATCTCCACACATGGATAATTTATATATGTTGTTCATATAAGAAAGATGAAATTTTTATTGTTGAAACTATTTATATATAAGGCGAATATTTTACATACTTCATATATATTATAAAAATGTGATTTTTATTGTTTAAACACTTTATTCATTCACACATGAATTTACTTTTCACACATCACTTCTCAACACATGAGCATTTCCACATATGGATATAGTTTCAACACATGACTTTAATTTCAATGCATGAAGATAATTTCAACATATGAAAATAATTCTAACACATGAATATTATTCAAAATTTCGGCAGCATAACGGCAGGGTAGTTGAAACCAGCACCGTCCCTAGTACGGCTCCTCGCTCTACCTTAAAACCTCACGGTTTTTTACAATGGGGATTCATGCATCTAATTCGCACGCAGGCGGCATGTTTTATTTTCATTTCCACAATTATTTCCAATTCATTTCAATCACCAATGGGTATTTTTCAACCACAACCAATCGATATCAACCACAAACAATTATTCAACCATCCGCGTTTTTCATCCAATATGTCACACCAATTCACAACAATAAAGATCGTCCATGGTTTGTGGACGAGGGGAGTATATATATATATATATATATATATATATAATTTCTATATTTCACTTGCATTTCAACACATATATCAATTATTCTATGCATATATAATTCATACTTCGCTCATATAAATTACACACCGCATGTACATGAGGTATACAACACGTGTGTAATTTATATTTCGCTTATATAATTTATACACGACATTTTCCATTCAAATTCATTTAATTTAGATTTCTCACCTTGGTTTTCGGAGTGCTAAAAATCGTAGATGACTCAGAAAAATCCGCGGTCTCTTCTATGTGGTAGAGAGCCTCCTTGCGGTCTCGATGTTTTCTGTTTCATCGAATTTCGTCAACACACCATAAAGATATAATTTTGCAAAGTTCAAACATAAAAAAGGACTCCCCTTTCACGATGGTTCAAAACTAGGGTTGCAGTTTTCGCGAGAACCGAGGCACGATACTACGATCGGAAGGTACAGCGTGGAAGAGGGAGGAAAGGGGAGTCGATCGGAGGTGGCTCGGTGGTCTCTGGCGAACGTGGCGGCGCTGGGAATTCGTCGGCTTTGGGTCGAGGATTCAGGCGATAGGGGCGATGAGGGGAGTCGAGGCAGGGTCGGATTTGAAGAGGGGAGGGAGGCGCGTCGATTGCTGGTGGTGGCGGAGGTTGCAGTCGCCTGTGGCGGCGGCGATTGGCCTGAGAAGTGGAGAAATCGTGGATCGTCGGGGGCGATAAAGGAAAAGGGTTTTCTGAGGGTTTTTATATTTTTAAAATAATGAAAGAAAAATTTTGATTGGCCAAAGGTTTTGTTAAATTTTTAAATAGTGTTTCTCCACACGGACACCAATTCAAACCCAACGACTGTCGTCCCTAGCTAAATACCCCCATCCCGGACACAATAGGATATGTTTCATTGGCCAATTCGACTGTTACAGTCAGTTATTCTTCAAATTAAAGTATAAAACATTTAATGTTAACTTTGAACGTATATTTCAATTTGCCAGGGCCACAAACTGATTCGAAAAATTCCAGAAAAATAAATCTAGCTATGTTTTTACGCTACGGTCCAAACAAAACTTGTTTCGTCGAATTCTGAGATCGTTTGAAAAATGGCCATTTTCTGGTCGATCCAATTTAACAGAAATTGACCAAACACATTTTATTTTGCCACGCTCACATACTAGCTTCAAAAATTATGAAATTTGAAACCTAGCAATAGTTTGACATCCTGGACCCAACAAAAGTGGTTTCGTCGAATTCCGAGGTCGTTTGCAAAATATCTATTTTCAAGGGCTGTATATTCTATATAGCGACCTTTCTGAAAATTCATTCGGCCATAACTTTTGATTCCCGCTATGAAACTTCGATTTTTCATATTCGTTAGAAAGGTATTGATAAATAGATTTAAATATTTTTGGTTTCACTAAAATCCGTTATATTTTCCACCCTGCACAGTCAGTCAAAGTTTGAATTCAAATTTTCAAACTGACTCACTATTTCTAATTCACTATTTTATTGAAATATTCTATTTCAATTGTTCAAATTCCTTTGAAGTAACCAATTTAAAAATTTTAAATTGGCTCGTATTTTCTGGGTTGTTACAATCTCCTCCACTTAAAACTTTTCGTCCCCGAAAAGGAAACAACAGTAAAGTAGGAAACAAAATGTAAATGCAAAGTATTGTAAAGGTACCTTGCACCGGAGTTAGTCAGAGATGTCCACTCTGCATTTGGGGTAAGTTTCCTTAATGCTTTCCTTAGTCTCCCAAGTACAGTCTCTAGGATCACTACTCCACTGCACTTTAACTAAATGAAACTTTTTGCTTCTTAGCTCTCTAGTTTCTTTGCCAACAATCTTTAATGGCTCTCTTCTGACTGCTAATTCTGGAGTTATTTTCAATTCCTGTTGCGCTACTTCTTCTACAACAAGATCCGGATCATGTACATGTTTCTAAGTTGAGATACGTGAAATACATCATGCACTCCAGGCAACCAATCTGGTAATTTAACCCTATAAGCAAGAGTTCCAATTTGTTCAAGTATAGGAAAGGGACCAATAAATCTCGGTGCCAACTTCCCAGTTTTGCCAAATCTGATTACTCCTCTCATCGGAGAAACTTTCAAATAAACATGGTCACCAACAGCAAATGTCAAATCTATTCTTCTAGAATCTGCATAACTTTTCTGTCGGCTTTGTGCGGTTCTCAATCGCTTTTTGATGAAGTCGACTTTATCAGATGCTTCTCTAATCATATCGGGTCCTAACACAAGTCTATTGCCAGGTTCTACCCAACATGCTGGGGATCCGCACGGTCTGCCATATAATGCTTCAAATGGCGACATTCCCAAACTTGCTTGATAGCTATTGTTATATGAGAATTCTGCCGAATGCAAGTGAGCTTCCCATGACCCACCAAAATCAATTATACAAGCCCGTAATAAATCTTCTAGAATTCTATTCACCCGCTCAGTTTGGCCATCTGTTTGAGGGTGATAAGCGGTGCTCATATTCAGTTTCGTTCCCAATTCTGTCTGGAATGCCTCCCAGAATTTGCTAGCAATAATTGGGTCTCTATCACTGACTATGCTGATGGGAATTCCATGCAGCTTAACGATTTCTTTGAAATATATCTGTGCTAGACTTTGAGCGGTTCTATTGGATCTAACAGGTATGAAATGGGCAGTCTTCGTGAAGCGATCTACGATTACCCAAATGCTGCCATTACCTTTCCTGGTTCGCGGCAAACCATCTATGAAATCCATGGAAATCTGTTCCCATTTCCAACCTGGAACTTCCAACGGTTGCAACAATCCAGCTAGCTTCTGTTGGTCGCTCTTTACTAATTGACAAGTAGGGCATCTGCTAACATACCAAGAAATATCCCTCTTCATTTCCTTCCACCAGAAAGTGCGTTTGATATCGTTGTACATTTTACTCACTCCAGGATGAATGCAAAGTTTGGATTTATGGCATTCATCTAGCACCTCCCTTCGAAGGCCTGGAATATTTGGGATGCAAATCCTATCATTTAACCTGAGAACCCCCTTATCGTCAATACGGAAACTTGTGGTTTCACCTTCCTTGACCCTCTGACTGATTCTCTGAATGAATTCATCGTCTTTTTGAAGGGCTGAAATCTTATCAATCAATCCAGGCGTAATTATAAGATTGGCAATGATTGCGGTTTTTCTACTAAGCGCATCCGCTACAACGTTAGCCTTTCCCGGCGTATATAGGATATCTAGATCATACGCTGCAAGAAATTCTAGCCAACGCTGCTGTCTCAAATTCAGATCTTTCTGGGTGTATAAATACTTCAATGATTGATGATCTGTGTACAGTACAAATTTCTCGCCCAATAAATAATGCCTCCAGATTTTCAACGCAAAAACGATAGCTAGCAACTCAAGATCATGAGTTACATAATTCTTCTCATGCGGTTTCAGTTGGCGGCTTGCATAAGCGACTACTTGGCCTCTTTGCATTAACACTGCACCAAGACCTCTAATAGAAGCATCTGTCCAAACCGTCAAATCCTGATTGCCATCAATAATGGTTAACACTGGAGCAAGTGTCAGTTTCGATTTCAATTCCTGGAAAGCTTCTTCACAGTCGGAAGTCCACTTAAATTTCTCATGCTTCTTCGTAAGCTTCGTTAACGGACCGGATATCTTCGAAAAATCCTTAACGAACTTTCGATAATAACTAGCCAACCCCATAAAACTTCTAACCTCTGTGGGTGTAGTGGGTTGTTTCCAGTCTTGAATCGCTGTTATTTTGCTCAGATCTACAGAAATCCCTTTCTTTGACACGACATGGCCAAGGAACTTCACTTCTTCTTGCCAGAAGACACATTTAGAGAATTTGGCTTTGAAGACGTTCTTTCTTAGAATCTCCAATACTTGTTCTAAGTGTTTTTCATGATCGGGTTTTGATTTGGAGTAGATTAAAATATCATCGATAAATACGAGGACAAATTTATTCAGAATTCCCCTGAACACTCTATTCATTAGATCGACAAAGTATGCTGGAGTATTGCACAGGCCGAACGGCATTACTAACCATTCATAAAATATGTCTGGACCTCTGAAAGCTGTCAAAGGAACAGACTCCTCTTCTATTCTCAATTGATGAAAACCTGTAGCTAGGTCCATTCGGGAAAATACTCTCGCCCCATTTAATTGGTCTAGCAGATCATCGATGTGGGGTAATGGGTATTTATTTTTGAGGGTCTGTTTGTTGAGGTCTCGGTAATCAACACACAATCGAAGAGTACCGTCTGACTTTGGGACAAACACTACAGCTGCACCCCAATTAGAAAAGCTAGGTCTAATTAGACCCTTCCACAACAGTTGACGAGTTTGATCGCCTAATTCTTCTTTTTCCTTGGAGTCATTCTGCGAATTGGATGTACCACTGGTCTGGCATTGGGAATTAGATCGATTCTGAATTCTATTTCTCTTTGCGGAGGTAAGTTTTCGACTTCTTCAAACACATTCGCATAGTTTCTAACAATAGGAATCTTTTCTAAGGAAGTGGGGATAACTTCTAATGCAGACCAAAATTCCTCTCTATCTGGATTCGAACCATGGCATGGTACAGTAATATATCCAAGCTTCGTTCGAATTTTTACTATTCATTCTGCACACTTTACCTCAGCTTCGTATTTTGTTAACCAATCAAGCCCGAAAATGATATCGAATTCGGGAAAATCCATAACGACTAGATTGAAAGGAAACTGGTATCGTAAGAAAGAAGTAGGCACTTTACAACACGAACTGAGAATAATAGAACCCCCTATCGGATTATGTACTTCAACCGATTCTTTCAGCTTTCTTTGTTTTAACTTTAATTTGTGAACTCTGTTACTAGCAATAAAACTACGCGATGCACCCGTGTCAAATAATACAGAAACAGGAATATTTTTAATTGTAAGAGTACCTCCCAAAACATCAGGTTTACCTGCTCCATCGGAAGCAGCCGGCAGGTTCGTCCCGTCATACACGTGAGCTACTGCGGCCTTTTTAAGCAAAGCGCAGTCTTTGACAAGATGATCCATCTTGCGGCAATTAAAGCAGGAGCGAGGGTTCTAAGAGCCTTAGCTTGAACCTTGTGAATTTGTCTTCTGCCTCTTCGGGGCTGTGCAAACATTAGAGAAGTGCCCCATCTTGCCGCAAGTATAGCAGCTTCCTTTTGGCGGCCTGCCAGACTGTGGTTTCGAGGATGCTGCTTGGCTGGACTCAGCTTGATTTACAACAGGCTTGCGTTTGTTTCCGGCTTGGCTTTTAGCGCGATCCTTCTCCAGGTGCCTTTGATCCAGGTCTTCATAGTTGCACGTCATTTCCACCAATTCATTAAATCCCAGATTGATGTGGGCCATTGCTCTATCATGGTACAGTCGCTTCAGCCCGAGGATGAACCTCTTATTCTTGGACTTTGCAGTGGCGACGAGCTCTAGAGCATAGCTGGACAATTGTGTAAATTTATTCAGATAATCCTGCACCGAAAGATCCCCCTGCTGGAGGTTGGCGAAGTCATCGTGCCTGCGCTCTAGGGCTTGTTCTGGGTCATATTTTTCTTTGAAGAGTTCTTTGAATCCATCCCAGGTTCTACCAGCTTCTCTATTCCTGGCGGTGAGAGCTTCCCACCATAGTTCAGCTTCTTCTTGTAGGAGCCAAGCGCCCATAAAAACTTTATCTTGATCTACCAACCTTAGGCCTTCTAGTACCTTCTCACATGTTTTCGCCATGCAAGGGCCTCTATTACAGTGCCAGTTCCCGAGAAGGTCTTGCCCCCTAAGTTCTTGTATCTCTTAGCTACGCGGTCCAGCTCGAAGTGTTTAGCGGCTGGGGGTTGTATCAAGGGTCCTTCTTCAACTGGGACTTCTCCTCATCCTCTGCCACGGCCAGCATGGCCTCCTCTAGCAGCGGCTGCTCGGGTAGCCATTTTTCAAATTCTGTATAAGCAAGAAAAGAGTCAGCCTACAAAAATGATAATTTTATTGCATGGTTAAGCAGAAAACTTAAATAAAGATAACGATGGACTGATCAAATTGTTTTTACTATTCTGTTTGGCTCATTTTAGGACATTACTAGTCCTATCTCTAATGAGCTACTCGCCTTAGAATACTACTGATTCTATTTTGACGAAGTGTTTAATGTGTTAGACTCCAGAACTAAGGTTAACCAAAGCTCTGATACCAGCTGTGACGATCCCAAAACCCCATGACACGGCGTTGAGGATAATCATTGGAATATAACACATTAATCATCATTAGCAGATCACAGATAATAGCATAAAAGAGAAATAGAATAATTTACACACATATGACAGCAGAATCATATAGATATCACCACATGAGAGAGCACAGTGCAGGATACAACTTAGTGCACAATAATACGTAATCAGTCATCATCGCCAGAGGCGGAATCATACATAAAGAGTAGACAAAATAAATATCAGTCTACATCGCCAATGGCGGAATCATAATACATATACAATAATGGCAGAAAAAGTCATAGTCAGCACGGTGTAGTCAAGCCTCGCCATGAGCCAAAAGTGCACCAGATACCTGTAACTAGGCTGCCCGTGTGAAAATGAGGGCACCCGAGTTTGCAAGGTGAAACAAACTACGAGTCAGTCATGGGACTGGTATGAGAAATCTACTTAACTTATTAACAACAATAATAAGGCAAATCAAAGGACCATGCCACTTTCGCGGAACGGGTTTACTCCAACGAGTGCTAGTGCATGAAATAAAGTAAATGATTAAATCATCGCAATGCTTTTTATAAAATGAAGTCATTATAAGACTTAGGTCCCATCACACAATGCAACGCAAGCCGGAGGATAGAGTTTTACCTTATAATGGCCAAAAATGCTTCATACGTATAAAACAAAAGTGTTTGATATTAATACTAGTGCATATATGTTTTCAAAAGCAAATTCAATCATAAATATCAATCCTAGGCGGCATAGCTACCATCTACTATGTCGCCATACTAGTAATACAATCACATCCGCTATTCCGTATCGGAAATTGGATTCCATCATGAGTCAAGGCAAGGGGCAAGCTCCTCTCCGTTCGAGACACTCTAGCAAATGTCCCAGGATCGCACACAGCGGTCCCTGGAATCGGATGGGCCGGTCCTCTCTTACTTTTGAGGATTAGTTATTCCAGAATACACGTTTCACAGTCCTTACAGACCTATAATCGAGGCACCTCGCATTCCAACAACCACACAGGTGAAAAGTAGATATAAATGTCAGGGCTCGTAGGTCACTGACACCACCATAGCTAGAAAGAAACGTCGTGCTCTCCCAGCGGTCCATCTCCCATTTTTGACTCATACCGGGGTGTGAGGCTCGCGAATCCACGTTATACACAAAGCTAGGTCACACAGACCATGCTTTGATCATCAACCACAAGACTTTTCTTTGCAACAGAAGCCTTGATCATATGTCACTTAGGCGTGCCACACAGGCAATCCACTCCATGCGACTGATTTCTATCAATACATAACCTCTGAGCTCGTACGTCTCAGAGAAGGGCGTTAATCAAGAGAATAAATTCTCCGCCGCCAAACAGATATATATTTAACAAAGATCAATCAGCACAGAAAAAAATCCAATGTCAGACACACAGTCCATTTACAAGTTCGTTCTGGGTTTGAACGAAACCGGAGGCACCAATTCCTCGCATATCCGCACAATCAACAATACGTCCGGACGACTACTACTTCAGCTCCTTCAAGGTAGCTACTCCAATCATGAGAATCAGTAGCGCCCATCCATCCAATGTGAAGATCATCGGTCTTCAACCGTCTTCGACTCTTCGATTTCTCAACGTCGATCGATTATTTGAAATGAGAATGAACTCGGCCTTTTCAAATAACCCACGTATATTTAGATCTTCAAATCAATTTATCACATGGTTAGACTATTCAACATTCACATTTCAGTTCTTTAGTTATAATTTTCATGTTAAATACATTTAACCATCACATATCAAGCAAACACAACAAAATTGGTTTATTTCCACTCTATATCGTCTATAGTATTTTATAACGATATATCTCCATTTTTATTTATTTAAAAAAGCCATATTTAATTAAACGACGTTTCAGGTCGTGCCGAGGCACTGGTTCTGTTTTTCACTAAATTCATTTTACACATATCTGAAAATCTAACCGTTGGATCTTCACAAATTTTATATCATTAGAAAGATCATTTCAAAATGAATCCAATGGTTTCAGTTTCGGGAAAATCCGACGGTCGGATCTTCCACACTAGTCGTTTGAAGTTACGATTTCAAATTACGACTACAGCGTCGTTATTCGATTTAATTTAATTATACTTATATATAAATATAATCGTTTCTGGCGCTGTTTTTCTTTAGATTTGAATTAAACATTCCAGACAATCCAACCGTCGGATCTTTACAAAGTTGGTGCAGTTGGAAAGATATTTCCAAGGCGAACCCAACGGTTGCGGTTTCGGGAAAATCCAATGGTCGAATTTCCCGCTCTAGTCGTTTGAAATCACGGTTTCAAAACACGAATTGCACGGCCACATTTTGTTTTAATTTTATTTATATTTATATATTTATATAAATATAGTTCATTCAAAAATTCCTATATCGTTTTCACTTCAAATATTTCACTAACGCCTTTAAATTTTGGAAAATTTTGCCATAACCTCCTTTGTACGGGAGGGGCTGGGAGAATTCCCAAATAGCCACACGGGCGTCTCATCTCAAAAAGAAAAAGAAAAAGCCAAGCGGCTAGCCAACGGGCTCGTAAAATCATCACCCAAACAAAACAGTAAACGTGTACCTATTTGTCGGGCACAAAATTTTATTCCTCTTCTCTAGCCTCTTTGCTATAACCTGTTCAATAAATATGCATGTACATATATACAATTCTTATCACTTATCATTTTCCATTCAACTTCATATTTAATTCCCTTTGGTTTAAAAACACCATTCATTCTAATGTTGCATTCATAGGCAAAAAATCATATCATTAGCTAATTAATGAATATTTCAACTCATGCATATTTATTTGAACAAGTGGTCATTTTGAACACTTCACATTTCAAAGATGATAATTTTGGCGAACTAAAATATATTTCAACACATGACTATTTTATTTAGTTCCTATACATGTTAAAAATAATATTTCTTTTACAAATATTTATTTCAACGCTCGCATATCTTTAGCATATCACATATATGATAAAAATGATATTTTTATCATCTAAAATATTTGTTCAACAAATGAATGTTTTTGACACTTCATAATTTCAATAAAAATGTAATTTTTATTGTTCGATCTTTTTATTCAACACATGAACTTTTCCAATACACACACTTCTCAACACATGAGCATCTCCACACATGGATAATTTATATATGTTGTTCATATAAGAAAGATGAAATTTTTATTGTTGAAACTATTTATATATAAGGCGAATATTTTACATACTTCATATATATTATAAAAATGTGATTTTTATTGTTTAAACACTTTATTCATTCACACACGAATTTACTTTTCACACCTCACTTCTCAACACATGAGCATTTCCACACATGGATATAGTTTCAACACATGGCTTTAATTTCAACGCATGAAGATAATTTCAACATATGAAAATAATTCTAACACATGAATATTATTCAAAATTTCGGCAGCATAACGGCAGGGTAGTTAAAACCGGCACCGTCCCTAGTACGGCTCCTCTCTCTACCTTAAAACCTCGCGGTTTTTGATAATGGGGATTCATGCATCTAATTCGCATGCAGGCGGCATGTTTTATTTTCATTTCCACAATTATTTCCAATTCATTTCAATCACCAATGGGTATTTTTCAACCACAACCAATCGATATCAACCACAAACAATTATCCAACCATCCGCATTTTTCATCCAATATGTCACACCAATTCACAACAATAAATATCGTCCATGGTTTGTGGACGAGGGGAGTATATAAATATATATATATATATATATATATAATTTCTATATTTCACTTGCATTTCAACACATATATCAATTATTCTATGCATATATAATTCATACTTCACTCATATAGCTTACACACCGCATGTACATGAGGTATACAACACGTGTGTAATTTATATTTCGCTTATATAATTTATACACGACATTTTCCATTCAAATTCATTTAATTTAGATTTCTCACCTTGGTTTTCGGAGTGCTAAAAATCGTAGATGACTCAGAAAAATCTGCGGTCTCTTCTATGTGGTAGGGAGCCTCCTTGCGGTCCCGATGTTTCCTGTTTCATCGAATTTCGTCAACACACCATAAAGATATGATTTTTCAAAGTTCAAACATAAAAAAGGACTCACCTTTCACGATGGTTCAAAACTAGGGTTGCAATTTTCGCGAGAACCGAGGCACGATACTACGATCGGAAGGTACAATGTGGAAGAGGGAGGAAAGGGGAGTCGATCGGTGGTGGTCGGAGGTGGCTCGGTGGTCTCTGGCGATCGTGGCGACGCTGGGAAGTCGTCGGCTTTGGGTCGAGGATTCAGGCGATAGGGGCGACGAGGGGGGGTCGAGGCAGGGTCGGATTTGAAGAGGGGAGGGAGGCGCGTCGATTGCTGGTGGTGGCGGAGGTTGTAGTCGCCTGTGGCGGCGGTGATTAGCCTAGGAAGTGGCGAAGTCGTGGATCGTCGGGGGCGATAAAGGAAAAGGGTTTTCTGAGGGTTTTTATATTTTTAAAATAATGAAAGAAAAAATTTGATTGGCCAAAGGTTTTATTAAATTTTTAAACAGTGTTTCTCCACACGGACACCAATTCAAACCAAACGACTGCCGTCCCTAGCTAAATACCCCCATCCTGGACACAATGGGATATGTTTCGTTGGCCAATTCGACATTTACAGTCAGTTATTCTTCAAATTAAAGTATAAAACATTTAATGTTAACTTTGAACGTATATTTCAATTTGCCAGGGCCACAAACTGATTCGTAAAATTCCAGAAAAATAAATCTAGCTATGTTTTGACGCTACGGTCCCAACAAAATTAGTTTCGTCGAATTCTGAGATCG
>JASFAX010003217.1:0-43240 GCA_030737875.1 Allium sativum | reverse complement strand
TGATTGAACCCCAAATGACACTAAAGCCTGTTTGAATGTCGATGGTTGAATGGATGTGATCATTGTTGTGATTTTAATCAATAGACAACATTGATTAAGTGGTTGGCAGTGATGGCCTAAATATACTGTTTTATGACGTTGTCTTGATGATAGGCAAATTGACGAAGTTTAAATTTATTTATTTTATAAATAAATTAAAGATTTCAAGTTTATTTTATATGAGTCGATTAAAATTGAAGTTTATAATTATATTTATATTAAAATCATGTTTTACAAATGTGATTATTAAAAGTTTATATAACGAATTCTCATGCAGTTTTATGAACAAAAAGTCAGAAGCTAACATACAGATTAGTAAAAGTGAATAGATGTTTTATAAAACAATTAAAGTGATGTTTTTAAAATTAATTAAGCTACTAATTAATGTAAGAGGGAAAAATGAATAGAAATCAGTTAACAACTTAACTGATGGTTACGGTTAGCAAAGTCAACCGTTTTAGAATTGAAATTAACGATTGGGTTATTAAATCCAATCAATAGTTTTCCCGAATATTCGGATGTGGTTAAAAGTTGGTTAATCTTTCATTAACTATATTTTAAAGTAATTATCGAATTATTAGAGTTAATTAAGTTAATTATTATTTTATAAATTTTTTTAAAATGATTTAATTATCCTGTCTTTATTAAATAATGAAGTCAACAATTTTTGCTGTATTTAATAATCAAGTAATAAATAAATGATTAATTATTGAAATAAATTACCTTTATTCGGCTAATAATGAAGTTAATTATTATATTAATAATTAAAGCTAGTGTTCCAATTATTGGCATTCCTTTCCAAAGGAATTCGAGTGATGATGAGATTTTAATTAAGTAACGGTTACAAAAGGATTTTGTTACAAATCCCAGAATTTCATAAACATAAGTTTGTAAAGGACTCTCGGGCCAGGGTGATATTAAAGATAAGTTGTAAACATAATTAAATCGATGATTTTAATTGGAATTCGATTAAGAGGTGATCAATTAGCATTAAGTTTTGGTTTAAGTATAATAAGAGTTTTATAAAAAGGATTATAATCCGAGCTTACACACGAAGTTTGTTGAAGTGGTTTATAAGTAAATGTAAGGATTTCGACAAGGTTTTATTAAGTAAAAATGGAGGCGATTATAAATGGGATGATTAAATGGATTCGTGCAGCAGGATATTGGATAGTTGAATAACGCAAGTAAAGAGATTAAAACGAAATTACCAATGTAACCTATGGTTTATAAAATTCATATTGAATTCGATTGGTAGATAAGATTGGAAAGCTTACTTGATGAGGAAAAAAGGAATTAACATGAAAGGTGTGTTTTGAAATACAAGAAAATGGGTTATGAAGCCATAATAAATGGAAATGGGAATGATGTATCAGAATTGAGTATTATAAACTTGTATGATCTTAAGATAAGAACGTTGTCGATCAAGGTGTGACAGGAAATTAGAATACCCCAACTTGAGCGGGTCCACTATTATCGAGAGATAATATTAGTTTGTAATGAGTTGGAAAGTGATTATTGAGTTATTTGCGATTAATAAAATTTATCATTACTTAAATAACCTTTTAAAATGGATTAGTTATGCTAGCTTTAGTTAATCGAAAAGATAACTACTTTTATTTAATAATAACTAAAGCAAGTACTTTACAACTGGAATTCTTTTCTTAGACGAAATAAAAGTTATGGAATGAATTAATATGGAAAGGATTTGAAGTTTAATTCAATCATATAAACAAAGTTGTAAAATGGGTTTCACCCAAGACGATGATTATAGAAATAAGCGTTCACCTGGGAAGGGAATTAAGTGAAATGGCGTAACTTCCCGGTAAGGAAAGAACGAATTTCTTTGAGGACAACACACATCGGAACACAAACAGAAGAACATTTCATTGTTTATTACAACAATTCCATCAGAATAAAAGAATATGCAGAGCATGAATAAATATTACACAGAAAATATCAGAGATTTAAGTTACATAGCAGCGGAAAAATAATACAAAACACAACTGAAAGTAATACACGGATACAGAGCTTTTCGAGCATCTTTCCAGCGGTAAATCAGGATCCTGTGAATATAAATCTACAAAACCAAAACTACTAGCTGCCCGTGTGGAAAATAAGGGCACCCAGAGTTTAGGTTAAAACAATAAACTCCAGGTCAGTCATGTGACTAGTGTGAGAACTAAAAAGTTATTTAAAACTTTACTTTTGAAAGAGAGTAATTCAAGGGACCACGCCGTATAACACGGAACGGGTTTCCTCCCAAGAATACCAGTGCATAGAATAAACAACGCAATGCTTTTTCGAAAAATGAAGCTATTATAAGACCCAGGTCCCATCACACAATGCAACGCAAGCCAGAGGATAGGGTTTTACCTTATAATATCCAACATGCTTAGTACATTTAAAAACAAATCATTTGATACTATAATAAGTGTATAGTGTCAAAACAATTTCAATCATAAGTATCAATCATAGACGGCATAGCTACCATCTACTATGTCGCCATACTAGGTTCTACAAATAAAACCGAAATATCTCGTGTTGGAAATTGGATTTCCGTCATGAGTCGAGGCATGGGGCAAGCTCCTCTCCGCTTCGAGACACTCTAGCAAATGTCTCAGGACTACTCTCTCTGGGTAACCCTTGGAATCGGCTGGGCCGGTCCTCTCTTATGTTTGAGGATCGGCAATTCCTGAACACACGTTTCCCGGTCCTTACAGACCTATAATCGAGGCGCCTCGCAATCCAACATCCGCATAGGTATAATAGTCAACGATGTCAGGGCTAGTAAAACGTTGACACCACCCATAACTAGAAAGAAATGTCGTGTTCTCCCAGCGGTCCGTATCCCATTTTTAACTCATACCGAGGTGCGAGGCTCGTGAATTCACGATATACACAAAGCTATGCCATGTAGGTCGTGCTTTGATCATCAACCACAAGACTCTGCTTTTCAACAGAAGCCTTGTTCACCACATCTCAGCGTGCCACACAGGCAATTCATGCCATGCGACTAATATCTATCGATATATAACCTCTGAGCTCGTACATCTCAGAGAAGGGCGTTACGCAAGAGAATAAATTCTCCGCCGCCAAACAGATATATATTTAAAAGAAATCAATCAACAAAGAATAAAATCCAATGTCAGACACACAATCCATATACACGTCCATTCTGGGTCTGAACGAAACCGGAGGCACTTTATACCTCGCATATCCATTGATCTCCAAATACGTCTGGAAGATCACTAACTATTTCCATCTTCTTGGGTGTACAGCCCAATCAAGATCATCAGTAATTATCCAAACGTTGTGAAGACCTACGGTCTTCGACCACCGTCTTCTTCTTCGACTTATCGTCGAAAAAGTTATTCAGAATGGGTATAGACCCGGCCTTTCCGAATAACTCGCGTATATAATAAACAAGTGCTGGAAAACACAACATACGCCTAATTCCAATCAATCAGTCACTAACCGTAAATTAGTAAGAGAGCAGTTCCCCAAATATTAACCCCGAAGGCCGAAACCAACATCAAATCAATACCCAGGAAACCATTCTTCTTAGCTAACCTACAACTAGTTTCTAAATTTCATATTCTTAGGGAAATGTTCCCATTAATTTTATCAAAGATAAATTCTTTAAAATTTATTCTTTAATCTTCCTTTGGATGTCATTTCAAACCATGTTAAGGTTTTCCAAACTAGTCGGGATTAGCGAACCACACCGAAGTAATTATTTATTTTATTTCCCAATCCCAACCTATTCATCCCATGAAGCAAAACTGGTAATACTCCATATCTAACACCCTGGTGTTATCGGTAAAATTAATTACCATTTCACCTTCAAATCTAATTAAAGATTTAACTTTCGCTTTGGAGCAAAACTGGTGATACTCCATCCTCGATCACTTTCCAAATTTGATAATTTAAATTATCAATTCACATTTCAATTTAATTACAGATTCATTAAAACTCCGCTTAGTTTTAATCTTCTCAAAAATCAACATCCTATCTTTAACTGGGTTAAAGAACCAATGTCATCTAAAACACGGTTCACGATAAACCCAAAATCACTTTCAAATTCAATTCCAATTAAATATTATTTAATTGGACAATTTCGCTAAATCTTAATTAAAAGATTTATTCTTTTCTAAACTGGGTTCAAGAACAGTGTTATTTAAGACACCATTCACGACGAACCCAAAATCCTATTTGATATTAAATACAAGGCTCTGAATAGAAAATGCATCGGCTTATATTCAATATCAAATTCTGAAACCAACAAATATCGTATTAGAAATTACGATATAAAATATATCTTTCAAATTTCCACAACCATATATGTATAATCACGAAATCCAACATCGAAATATTCCGAAGATAATTTCAATTCAAATCCATTCCAATTCACGTATTGGAAATTCTGATTATTTAAAACCCCTTCAAATCCACTTTATTTATTTAATAATAATTGGATTTTAATTCTAGTTCAAAACTAGTTCTTTTCAATAAACATTTATTTTTATCTTTAGGAATGTGGAATTTTTCATTCCAGTTCTTTCCAATTCATATATTATGATTTTACACAAATTATTAATAATTTTAATAATTTTATCAAGGCCCATACAGTCGATTTCCATCAACGGCCATCGAACTGCACTTACAGTGACCTTTTCCAAATTTTATTTGGACGTAATTCCAAATCCAACTGTTAGATCCCATATTTCTAATATTCATTGGAAATTTCATTTCGATACGAACCCAAGGTTCCGATTTCAGGAGAATCCGACGGTTGGATCTCCCGTAACATCCATTCGAAGTCAATGGTCGAAATTCATGAATTACCGCGGCGTGGCGCGTTCTATTCAGTCCATTATATATATATAATATATATATATATTTCGTCGATTTCCTCTTGAAATGTATTTTATAAATCGTTTTAATTTTTTTTCGAAACGATTTCAACTTCATATTCAATTTCGAACCAAAATTGAATATTCCACATCATCGATATACAAATGATAATATTTTCAAAATGTTATATTTTGAAATCACTTCCTTTTCTATAATCATTATAAAAACGAATATAATCGATATAAATATCATTCGCGTCAAAATAGCGCATCTCTAATCAACACATCTTTATATTTTTCAATAACTTCGTTATTCTATTCAACCAATGAATATTTATTCTATTCAACACATGGATCTTTATTTCTTACAACACATGACTAATATCAACACATGAGTACTGTCAACACATGACTATTTTGTTATTTAATACATTTTATAAAATTTTGATTTCTATCATTTAATTCTTAATCAGACTCCAACCGTAAATTAGTAAGTGAACGATTCCCTGAGCATTAACCCTGAAGGCCGAAACCAACATCAGATCAATACCTAGGAGACCACTCATCTTATCTATTTTCTAGTTAGTTTCTAATTTCATATATGATAAAGACGTAAATTTTATTGTTAAAATATTTAACTCAACACATGAATATTTTCAACACATGAATCTATATTTCTTTCAACACATGACTAATCTCAACACATGAGTACTATCAACACATGACTATTCTTGTTATTCTTTGTTTTCCCAATTGGAATGAGGCCCAATCAATTACCATATAATGTTAATTATATGTATTCCATACAACACATGTATATAATAGCAACGATAAATAATCAACCATCATCCAAAGTGCACCACACAACTGCATAAGTATTAAATATAAATAATTAATGCTTACACAGTCTGTCGACCAATCGATCGACATACAACTAAATAATTGGGATTAGTGTACGCCAAATATCATCCCAACACCCATGTGGCGTTTCAAAAAACCAAACACATATTTTATTTGTGTAGTTGGCGATGTGTAAAATTTATCGTCCCAATCAATATCAGTCAAATCAGTGTATATAAACAAATTGTCCGATTTGTTTATAAATATTTATTTTATATACACGTTAAAAATTATATTTGTAACCATAAAATATTATCCACTATAAAATATTTTATTTCATTCCACATCACACAATCAAATTTCACAACATAGCAACCAAACAAACAATTCATCCATGGTCTGTGGACGACGGGTGTCGGGTGCTACTAAACACCGTCTGCATCCTAGTATATATTTATAACTAGAAAAGAAAATTTTAAAGTGAAAAGTTCTCACCGACTAGCTAAACCAAACGCCACGACTCTTCATATGTAGAAATCTTCGTCGTGCTCGCCTTTTTTCACTTTCGTTGTCCGTAGCCACTACATATATAAAAATCACATTTTTATATTGTTGCTATGTATATAAAAATCACATTTTATACCGCTATCATGTAGATAAAAATTCTATTTTTACATCGCTACTATATAGATAAAAATTTTATTTTTATTACTACTGTATAGATAAAAATTCCATTTTTATCTTGCTAGTAATATAATAAAAATTATAATTTTATCACGCTATTTCAACAAATAAAAATCACATTTTTATATCTTCTTCATATATTTTTACAACGCTTCTTCCTATATAAAAATTATATTTTTATATTTATATTCCTTATATAAAGATCAAATTTTTATATATCTCTATAAAAATTACATTTTTATTTCAACTTATATATAATAAAAATCAGATTTTTATTTCGCTACATATATAAAGATCAATTTTTTACTAACTATAGAATATAAAAATCGTATTTTTATTCTTTCTATACTATAAAAATCATATTTTTATTATCTACATTATATAAAAATCATATCCTTTTAAAGCGTTATTGATAAAAAAAATCAAATCTTTTTAATGCTACTTATAAAAAAAATCATATTTTTATATTGAGAAAATACCTTTAAAATCAACGCTATCATATATTTAAAAATAATAATTTTCTTCTCTATCAATGCCATTTTGTTTTAAATAAAAATACTTTAAAAACAATGCTCTTTACATTGAAATTAAACCCACTACAAAATAAATAAAATGAAAGAGGAAAGCTCACATTTTAGAGGGGACGGAGGCTGAGTTGACTGGAGGGGCGGCGGTGGGGGGAATAAGTGGCCGGCGGGAGGTCAGGTGGAGTGCGGCGTCAGTGGCGGGCCAAGGCAGTGGCGGAGCAGCTGATTTAGAGCTAGGGCACGCGGTGGAGAGAGGGAAGAGGGAAGGGAAAGGCGGAGGAGGGGGGAGTAGGTCGGAGTGGCGGCTGCGGTCTAGGGTGCGGCGGCGCCTGCGTTGGAGGGTGGGGGGTTGCGCGATGGAGGCTCGATCACGGTTTCTTTTTTTATCAAAGCGGCATTGACCTGAGAATAGAGACGGAGGAGAGAGTTTGAGGGGTATATATGTTTTTATATCTTATTTATTTTATTTTATTTTTATTCAAAAGGTTACTCTTAAATTCAAACTCTAAATCGGGCCCATCGACTGTCCACAGCTAATTACCCCCATTTCGAATACAATGGGATATGTATCGCAGGCTGATTCGATCATTTCGATCAGTTTTCGTCAAAATCAAAATATAACTCTACATATTAAATTTGAACGCACATTTCAATTTACCGCGAAAAATATTTTCTAGCTTCGTATTGACGGTACAGTCCTAACAAAACTAATTTCGTCAAATTCTGAGACCGTTGAAAAATGGCCATTTTCCAGTCGATCGAAATTAACTAAAACTGGTCAAACGCGTTTTTCTTTGCCACACTCACATATTGATTTGGAAAATTACGATTTCTGAAACCTAGCAATAACTTGACATCACGGATCCAACAAAAGTGGTTTCATCGAAAACTGAGGACGTTTGCAAAATGGATATTTTTAAGGGCCAGAATTCCATAGCGACTATTCTGAATTTTCAACTGGACATTACTTTCGATTCTCGCTATGAAATTTCTATTTTTCGGATTCGTTGGAAAGATATTATCTATTAGATTCTAATGTTTTTGGTTTTTCTAAAATCCAGTTTTTTTTGCATCCTGTACATTCATTTGAAATTTGAAATCGAATTTTCAAACTACCGCGCCATTTCCAATTCCTTTTATTATTAAAATAATTTTTTTATATTCTAACGACGATCTATATAAATATATACGTTCAAATTCTATTAAAAATAAATTCCTCGTCGTTATTATTTAAAATAGTTCATTTTAAATATTCAAAATTCGCTAAAATTGCCAAAATAAAAATTTTAAATTGGCTCACAATTTCCGGGTTATTACAATCTCCCCCACTTAAAACTTTTCGTCCCCGAAAAGGAACGAAGATGAAAGTTGTTTTACAAAACAACTCAACTTTCATTATTTTCATTACGGCTTAAGTTCTTCAACTTTTCAGTTTTTAAGAACTTTTCAAATTTTTCAAAAATTTGGTAACACCCTAAATTTTCAAAAAATTCGCCATAACCTCCCCTGCACAGGGGACTTGGGGATATTTCAAATAGCCTCCCACGGCCCTCATCAATCCAAAAAGAAAAAGAAACAGCCAAGCGGCTAGCCAATCGGCTCATAAAATCATCAAATCCCAATAATTTGTATACATGTACCTATTTGTCGGGCAAACAATTTTATTCTTTTGCTCTAGCCTCCTTGCTATGACTTGTTCAATGTAAGTACATGTATATGCATGCAATTTCAAACAATTTTCAATTCAGTTCAATATTCGGTTCAATTAGGCTAAATGGTTCAAAACATCAAACAGATAAACAAACAACACAACCATCGATCAATTAGTTTATTAGCTTTACAAATTCATAATTTTGATACATATACAGAAAATCATTTTTTTGATGCCAAATCACAACAATAAACCTATCTAGTTTTGGTTCTTACACCAGTCTAATGGAAATATATAGATATCACACTTTCGAAACTCGAATATAAATTCTAATGATGTACATACTATAGCGATCATCAGAACCATCCCTGGGCGACTAGAATGTGATCCTATATCTATCCAGTATATTAAAATTTCGAATATACGTTCATGACGCGTATATGCAAAACCTTTATATACTAGATTGTCCAAATTCAATACATATAAAATATTCAAATATGCATAAAACAATTTAAATTTCAAAACAAAATTGTTTTCATTTGAAAAATATACTCTTCACACTCGTTCTAGGATACTACTGATCCTATCTCTAACGAGTAATTCTCATTGGATATTACTAATCCAATATCTGATGAATTCTTTTGTATGGTTCTAATGTGTCTTGTTCTCCGAGCTCTGTAAACCAAAGCTCTGATACCAAATGTAGTAACCCGTAACTTCCCGGTAAGGAAAGCACGAATTGCTTTGAGGACAACACACATCGGAACACAAACAGAAGAACATTTCATTGTTTATTACAATAATTCCATCAGAACACAAGAATATGCAAAGCATGAATAAATATTACACAGAAAATATCAGAGATTTAAGTTACATAGCAGCGGAAAAATAATACAAAACACAAATGAAAGTAATACACGGATACAGAGCTTTCCGAGCATTGTTCCAGCTGTAAATCAGGATCCTGTGAATATAAATCTGTAAAACCAAAACTACTAGCTGCCCGTGTGGAAAATAAGGGCACCCTGAGTTTAGGTTAAAACAATAAACTCAAGGTCAGTCATGTGACTGGTGTGAGAACTAAAACAGTTACTTAAAACTTTTCTTTGAAAGAGTAATTCAAGGGACCACGCCGTATAACACGGAACGGTTTCCTCCCAAGAATACCAGTGCATAGAATAAACAACGCAATGCTTTTTCGAAAAATGAAGCTATTATAAGACCCAGGTCCCATCACACAATGCAACGCAAGCCGGAGGATAGGGTTTTACCTTTAATAGCCAAATATGCTTAGTACATTTAAAAACAAATCATTTGATACTACAATAAGTGTATAGTGTCAAAAAAATTTCAATCATAAGTATCAATCATAGACGGCATAGCTACCATCTACTATGTCACCATACTAGATTCTACAAATAAAACCGAAACATCTCGTATTGGAAATTGGATTTCCGTCATGAGTCGAGGCAAGGGGCAAGCTCCTCTCCGCTTCGAGACATCTAGCAAATGTCTCAGGACTATTCTCTCTGGGCAACCCTTGGAATCGGCTGGGTCGGCCCTCTCTTACGTTTGAGGATTGGCAATTCCTGAACACACATTTTCCGGTCCTAACAGACCTATAATCGAGGTGCCTCGCAATCCAACATCCACATAGGTATAATAATCAGCGATGTCAGGGCTACTAAAACGCTGACACCACCCATAACTAGAAAGAAACGTCGTGTTCTCCCAGCGGTCCGTATCCCTTTTTTAACTCATACCGAGGTGTGAGGCTCGCGAATTCACGCTATACACAAAGCTATGCCATGTAGGCCATGTTTTGATCATCAACCACAGGACTGTGCTTTTCAACAGAAGCCTTGTTCACTGCATCTCAGCGTGCCACACAGGCAATTCATGCCATGCGACTGATATCTATCGATATATAACCTCTGAGCTCGTACGTCTCAGAGAAGGGCGTTAAGCAATCGAATAAATTCTCCGCCGCCAAACAGATATATATTTAACAGAAATCAATCAACACAGAATAAAATCCAATGTCAAACACACAATCCATTTACACGTCCGTTCTGGGTCTGAACGAAACCGGAGGCACTTTATACCTCGCATATCCATTGATCTCCGAATACGTCTGGACGATCACTAACTATTTCCATCTTCTTGGCTGTACAGCCCAATCAAGATCATCAGTAATTATCTAAACGATGTGAAAACCTCTGGTCTTCGACCACCGTCTTCATCTTCGACTCATCGTCGAAACAGTTATTCAGAATGGGTATAGACCGGGCCTTTCCGAATAACTCATGTATATAATAAACAAGTGCCAGAAAACACAACATACGCCTCATTCCAATCCATCAGTCACTAACCGTAAATTAGTAAGAGAGCAATTCCCCAAATATTAACCCCGAAGGCGAAAACCAACATCAAATCAACACCTAGGTAACCATTCTTCTTAGCTAACCTACAGCTAGTTTCTAAATTTCATATTCT
The DNA here is from genome assembly GCA_030737875.1 of Allium sativum. Lineage (NCBI taxonomy): Eukaryota > Viridiplantae > Streptophyta > Magnoliopsida > Asparagales > Amaryllidaceae > Allium > Allium sativum. Next base: position 32,147 of record JASFAX010003217.1, on the reverse strand, counting down.
TAGGGAAAGGTTCCCATTAATTTTATCAAAGATAAATTCTTTAAAATTTATTATTTAATCTTCCTTTGGATGTCATTTCAAACCATGTTAAGGTTTTCCAAACTAGTCGGGATTAGCGAACCACACCGAAGTAATTATTTATTTTATTTCCCTATTCCAACCTATTCATCCCATGAAGCAAAACTGGTAATACTCCATATCTAACACCATGGTGTTATCGGTAAAATTAATTACCATTTCACGTTCAAATCTAATTAAAGATTTAACTATCGCTTTGGAGCAAAACTGGTGATACTCCATCCTCGATCACTTTCCAAATTTGATAATTTAAATTATAAATTCACATTTCAATCTAATTACAGATTCGTTAAGACTCCACTTAGTTTTAATCTTCTCAAAATCAACATCTTGTCTTTAACTGGGTTAAAAATCAATGTCATCTAAAACACGGTTCACGATAAATCCAAAATAACTTTCAAATTCAATTCCAATTAAATATTATTTAACTGGACAATTTCACTAAATCTTAATTAAAAGATTTATTCTTTTCTAAACTGGGTTCACGAACAGTGTTATTTAAGACACCATTCACGACGAACCCAAAATCCGATTTGGTATTAAATACAAGGCTCTGAATAGAAAATACATCGGCTTATATTCAATATCAAATTCTGAAACTAACAAATATCGTATTAGAAATAACGATATAAAATATATCTTTCAAATTTCCACAACCATATATGCATAATCATGAAGCCCAACATCGAAATATTCCAAAGATAATTTCGATTCAAATCCATTCCAATTCACGTATTGGAAATTATGATTATTTAAAACCGTTCAAATACACTTTATTTATTTAAAAATAATTGGATTTTAATTCTAGTTCAAAACTAGTTCATTTCGGTAAAAATTTATTTTTATCTTTAGGAATGTGGAATTTTTCATTCCAGTTCTTTCCAATTCATATATTATGATTTTACACAAATTATTAATATTTTTAATAATTTTATTAAGGCCCATACAGTCGATTTCCATCAACGGCCATCGAACTGCACTTACAGTGATCTTTTCCAAATTTGATTTGGACATAATTCCTAATCCAACCATTAGATCTCAGATTTCTAATATTCGTTGGAAAGCTTTTTTCGATATGAACCCAACGGTTCCGGTTTCAGAAGAATCCGAAAGTCGGATCTCCCGTAATGTCCATTCGAGGTCAATGGTCGAAATTCACGAATTGCCGCGGCACGGCGCGTTCTACTCAGGCCGATATATATATTATATATATATTATATATATTTTGTCTATTTCCTTTTAAAACGTATTTTATAGATCGTTTCAAATTCGTTTTCGAAACGATTTCAACTTCATATTCAATTTCGAATCAAAATTGAATTTTCCACATCATCAATATACAAACGATAATATTTTCATAAAGTTATATTTTGAAATCACTTCCTTTTCTATAATCATTATAAAAATGAATATAATCGATATAATTATCGTTCTCGTCAAAATAGCGCATCTCTAATTAACACGGCTTTATATTTTTCAATAAATTCGTTCTTCTATTCAACAAATGAATATTTATTCTATTCAACACATGAATCTATATTTCTTACTACACATGACTAATCTCAACACATGAGTACTGTCAACACATGACTATTTTTGTTATTTAATATATTTTATAAAATTTTGATTTCTATCATTTAATTCTTAATAAGACTCCAACCGTAAATTAGTAAGAACGATTCCCTAAGCATTAACCCCGAAGGCCGAAACCAACATCAGATCAATACCTAGGAGACCACTCATCTTATCCATTTTCCAGTTAGTTTCTAATTTCAAATATGATAAAGACGTAAATTTTATTGTTAAAATATTTTACTCAACACATGAATATTTTCAACACATGAATCTATATTTCTTTCAACACATGACTAATCTCAACACATGAGTACTATCACACATGACTATTCTTGTTATTCTTTGTTTTCCCAATTGGAATGAGGCCCAATCAATTACCATATAATGTTAATTATATGGATTCCATACAACACATGTATATAATAGCAACGATAAATAATCAACCATCATCCAAAGTGCACCACACAACCGCATAAGCATTAAATATTAATAATTAACGCTTACAAAGTCTGTCCACCAATCGATTGACATACAACTAAATAATTGGGATTAGTGTACGCCAAATATCATCCCAACACCCATGTGGCGTTTCAAAAAACCAAACACATATTTTATTTGTGTAGTTGGCGATGTGTAAAATTTATCGTCCCAATCAATATCAGTCAAATCAGTGTATATAAACAAATTGTCCGATTTGTTTATAAATATTTATTTTATATACACGTTAAAAATTATATTTGTAACCATAAAATATTATCCACTATAAAATATTTTATTTCATTCCACATCACACAATCAAATTTCACAACATAGCAACCAAACAAACAATTCATCCATGGTCTGTGGACGACGGGTGTCGGGTGCTACTAAACACCGTCTGCATCCTAGTATATATTTATAACTAGAAAAGAAAATTTTAAAGTGAAAAGTTCTCACCGACTAGCTAAACCAAACGCCACGACTCTTCATATGTAGAAATCTTCGTCGTGCTCGCCTTTTTTCACTTTCGTTGTCCGTAGCCACTACATATATAAAAATCACATTTTTATATTGTTGCTATGTATATAAAAATCACATTTTATACCGCTATCATATAGATAAAAATTCTATTTTTACATCGCTACTATATAGATAAAAATTTTATTTTTATTACTACTATATAGATAAAAATTCCATTTTTATCTTGCTAGTAATATAATAAAAATTATAATTTTATCACGCTATTTCAATAAATAAAAATCACATTTTTATATCTTCTTCATATATTTTTACAACGCTTCTTCCTATATAAAAATTATATTTTTATATTTCTATTCGTTATATAAAGATCGAATTTTTATATCATCTCTATAAAAATAACATTTTTATTTCAACTTATATATAATAAAAATCAGATTTTTATTTTGCTACATATATAAAGATCAAATTTTTACTAACTATAGAATATAAAAATCATATTTTTATTCTTTCTATACTATAAAAATCATATTTTTTTTATTTACATTATATAAAAATCATATTTTGTAAAGCGTTATTCATAAAAAAATCAAATCTTTTTAATGCTACTTATAAAAAATATATCATATTTTTATATTGAGAAAATACCTTTAAAATCAACGCTATCATATATTTAAAAACAATAATTTTCTTCTCTATCAATGCCATTTTGTATTAAATAAAAGTACTTTAAAAACCATGCTCTTTACATTGAAATTGAACCCATTACAAAATAAATAAAAATTAAAGAGGAAAAGCTCACATTTTAGAGGGGACGGAGGCTGAGTTGACTGGAGGGGCAGTCGTGGGGGGAATCAGGTGGCCGGCGAGAGGTCAGGTGGAGTGCGGCGTCAGTGGCAGGCCAAGGCAGTGGCGAAGTAGTTGATTTAGGGCTAGGGCACGTGGTGGAGAGAGGGAAGAGAGAAGGGAAAGGAAGAGGAGGAGGAGTAGGTCAGAGTGGCGGCGGCGGTCTAGGGTGCGGCGACGCCTATGTCGGAGGGTGGGGGTTTGCGCGATGGAGGGTCGCTCGCGGTTTCTTTTATTTTTTTTATCAAAGCGGCGTTGACCTTAGAATAGAGATGGAGGAGAGAGTTTGAGGGGTATATATGTTTTTATGTTTTATTTTATTTTTATTCAAAAAGTTACTCTTAAATTCAAACTCTAAATCGGGCCCACCGACTGTCGTTCATAGCTAATTACCCCCATTCCGAACACAATTTGATATGAATCGCAGGCTGATTCGATCGTTTTGATCAGTTTTCATCAAAATCAAAATACAACTCTATATATTGAATTTGAACGCACATTTCAATGTACCGGGGCCACATATAGTCTCTAAAAATCCCCGAAAAATATTTTCTAGCTTCGTATTGACGGTACGATCCTAACAAAACTAATTTCGTCAAATTCTGAGACCGTTTCAAAAATGACCATTTTCCAGTTGACCGAAATTAACTGAAACTGGTCAAACGTGTTTTCCTTTCACACACTCACATATTGATTCAGAAAATTACGAATTCTGAAACCTAGCAATAACTTGACATCACGGATCCAACAAAAGTGGTTTTGTCGAAAACCGAGGACGTTTGCAAAATGGCTATTTTTAAGGGTCAGAATTCCATAGCGACTATTCTGAATTTTCAACTGGATATAACTTTTGATTCCCACTATGAAATTTAAATTTTTGGATTCGTTGGAAAGTATTTTCTATTAGATTCTAATATTTTTGGTTTCGCTAAAATCTCATTTATTCTGCATTCTGTACATTCATTTGAAATTTGAAATCGAATTTTCAAACTACCGCGCCATTTCCAATTCCTTTTATTATTAAAATAAAATATTTATATTCTAACGATGATCTATATAAATATATACGTTCAAATTCTATTAAAAATAAATTCCTCATCGTTATTATTTAAAATAATTCATTTTAAATATTCAAAATTCGCTAAAATTGCCAAAATAAAAATTTTAAATTGGCTCTGAATTTCCGGGTTATTACAAATGGTTTAATCGGGATAAGGTAAAGATTTTGGTAATTAATCATATGCCATTTGATTAAATAGATATATAACGACATGCCCAAGTGGTAAAGGAAATGGAAAGTGAATTGTAGAACTATAGAAATGATTTCAAATCAACGACAAAACCAAAAAGGGGTTTTGAGTAAATTAAACGGTGTTTCCGCGTTAAAGGAAAATGAAAGATGATTTATAAAATATGCTAATTTCCCCAGACAAAGGAAATTAAAAGAGAAGCTGATAAAAAGAGTGTTGAGTAATATTCAAAGTAACAAAACTAGAAGAGTTTTGGTAAGATAAAATTTATGGAATTGATTACAAAGATCGAAGAGGGTTAATGAAATAATTTATATAAAGCACCTGAGCTTCCAATGCACTTTACAGTATTGTTATGATTTGATAGTTATATAATCAACTATCAAAATCTGTCCTTTTATCGATTGTAGGTACGGAAAGACCAAGATCAAATTTATATTCGAAAACCATTCTGACCAGCAAATACGTAACGTTGAAGATACCAGAAGATGGTCAAGATGGAGCGTTAAAGATCGTGGTTCTTCATGAGCGGAAGAACTTCTCGTTAAATTTCTCTGGCTAGCTACTAGAGTTATGATGACTTGTGATTCTGTCATGACTGAAATCTTTTGATTTGCAAGGACTTTTCGCTACTGATCCTTGGGTGATTCCTATATAAGGATACATTAGGAGGTGCCTTTAGTTTATCCTATTCCTGGATGACTTGTATGGACAAATGTTTGACAGAGTATTTCCTTAAGAATATTGTACGTTGATTTTCACAAATATACCAAGTTTGATGGCAGAGAAATTCTCTTGCTTTACACCCAGAGTATATCTATGGACATCAATTAGTGATTTGACGAATCTGACGATGTGGCATTCAATGTGAATGAAGATGTACTAAACGTGACCTCGAGCCTCATCAACCGGGAAATGGCACAAAATCGGGTAGGCGACATGGCTATGTGGGTAACACCCATTGAAAGGGTATATCATTACCTGATCAGGAGAAATCAAATGCCTTCGGTTGTCCCTTTTCATTTTTATATGTATGCCATCCGTTCGGTTGGCTGGCCCCCAACCATGGTAAAGATACAATCGGTACTCTCAAGAGAAATGAGGGGCTGGTCATGAGTAGCCGGGTTGCAAGACGTTCTTGTTGGACCCCAATGTATTCATCTCCACAGGTACGTTGTTAGAAAGGTGGTCCCATACCTTGCCAAGAAATCCATTCACCAATAAAAGCCCGCGGTTTTGATTGTATACTATATATGTAGAGTGTGAGATGCAAGCGTTTTGATAGAATATTATTTATTTGTGGTCTGATAGACATTATTATAATATTAGAAAAGATATTGATTTCAAAAATATTTTGGATTATAGTAAGGTAAAAACCGTCCGCGTTTACCTGTGGGTTGATCTTACTATTATCCTTTTCTTTCAAAAAGGATTTTTAAAATTTAAACAAGTTGTTTGTCTGTGAATTTATCACTAAAAGTATTCTAGACTGATCCGGGTGAATTTTGCTTTGCTTCAAATGTGCTTGGGTCAGACAGATTATAATTCCAGGTTAGGTTCTTCTTGGAGTTCAGAAGTTGGAAGCAAGGCGCTTCACCGTTAGTTATACAAAGTGTATTAATGCTATGACAGATATATATTGTACTCTGATGATTAGTATGTGTATACAGTTTTCTTTTGTAAAAAGATATTTGATATTATATTTATTCGTTTCACTGTGAGATTATGATGTGTTCTTCCTTTTCTTCTATTCTAATATTTCTTTCTCTCTATTCTCATCCTCTAACTTATTTCTATTAACAGTCTGCGGTTCGATACTTTGATTTTTGACAAGTAATACGGGATTATGTATTATTGTTGAAAATTCGAGCGTCAAATTTTTTTTGGGCTATTACAGTTGGTATGAGAGCTATTGGTTTAGTGATAGCCATGGCTCTGGGCATAACTCAATAGAGATAAGGGTTGTAATATCCTAGATTGAGTTTGAGTGTATATATGAAAGCGCGTATTTGTAATTTATTATAAAATTATTTTTATATAGTTTTGCTCGGATTATATTTTTATATAAATATATTTTTCTCAAATGATTATTATATGGATTTGTTTGAATAACTTGAATAAGAATTCAAATTGGAATATTGAAATGGAATGGATATATATAATAAAAAGAGATTTCACTTGTGAAATAGAGTAAATGATAATTGGATGGAAATTATTCCAATATAAATCAATTGATGTTAAACCAAAGTAAAATCAAATGAGAAATATTTATGTGAATCAAAATGGTTTGGCTGAATTGTTATGCCTTGGTTGTTTGTTATTTATTGGATGGTTTATATAGAATTCGCCAATGGTTGATTGAAAATCAATCTAGAATAAATGAAATGAAGCTATTGAGATGGATCAAAGTATAATGTGGAAATCAAGGAATTGTTTAGTTGAAATATATGGCATGAATATAGATTTGAACATTGGTTGGAAACCAGTAAACGAATTAATTTAAGATGTAGAATCCAAATGGATTTCTAAGACTTGGTTATAATTAAATCCACCAAAATTGAATAAAGTGGTATGATTATTTCCAATTGGCTGGAACGAATGATACAGATAATATGGATGATATGGATATTTGGATCTGACTCACAATATGTTGAGAACTAATAAAGTTCGTTGGAGTTGCAACAGGTGCAGAAGAGCTAATTCAACTCTAAATTTCATCCAAGAGAATTCTGGAGTAATTTGAACCCAGTTTGGCATACTAATTTAGCAAGCATGAGTATATTTATCGTTTATCGCGCAATAATGCTCGCAAAATATAAAATTTTGGTTTTAATTTGGGTTTGGAGTTTAGATTTTGGGCTTTTTCGACCGTGTTAGTCGATGTATACATATTTCTTGAACCTGCAATATTGCATATGTCCCTCCGTATAGGGGAGACTCTGCCAAAAAAATTCCAAAATTTAAGGCATTAGAAAATTTTCGAAGATTTTTGGAAAATTTTGTTATTTGAAATAAATTGGTTTTAAAACCATTTGGGTTAGTTTGAAAATAAAACCGAGTTTTAATTAGATATTTTTGTAAAGATAAGGGGTTTGCAACATTCTTTTTGCCTTAGTAATTTCGAGGACGATATTCTTTTAAGGAGGAAGTAATATAACCGCCCAGGTTTTAAATTATTATTTAAACATTAAAAATTGGTTATAAATGTTGTTTTAAAATTAATACCACTTTAGCCTAGAATTTATTTTATAAAATCCATAATAGTCAATTATTGCAAGATTTCAAATTTCATGTGAATTGGAGTTATTTTGTGACCGTGCGCGGTGTAAACACATATAAATTAATCATTCGAAATTTAAAATTAAATTTCACAAATAGTCTCGGAGTTCGATGTAATCAATTCCATTGAATCTGTAATGATATATTTATCGAAAATTTTATTTCGTAAGATTTGGAATTACTGTTTGGCCATATGAATTAAAAACACTTAGAAATCTTTGTTTGATTGTAATCAATTAAAAATCGTTAGACGCTACAATTTAATTGGTATCTGGAACCGTAAACCATTTTATAAATCCATTTCCTATAGGTCGCTTTGAAATCTCTTAAAAAATTCATTGCATCCTATTCAATCGTGGACATATCTGTCTAAATACAAATCTGGACACCATACAAAACTTGTCCAAATCTAAAAAAACAAATCTTAACACAGGCAAGTATAACTGAAGTAGCCTATTGATTCTGGGTAAGGGAAATAGCCTAATTCAATGAATCATACATAGGGACATGTGCACGTTCACTAATGCTACCCGAACAAGATACGGGACAAGCATTGGTAAAATCTCAACCAAAGTTATAACTGAAAATTTAATGATAATATATGAAGCCATGAAACTGCAGGAGTAAGTGCATGACTAGTATTCGAGGCCACAACAACAAGGAATGAATCAGCTATAGATTTGCAAATCCACGCATCTTGTCTCCAATCTAACCAAAACCCCTATAACATCTCAGTCAAATTTAATACTGTCATTTTCATATCTCTAAATAGCTTGGAAAATCAATGTTTAAATCTCGTCTAATCTCTGTATACCCAATCAAAGAAATTTTGGATGTCTTTAAACAAAAGATCTTCCAGCCTATCACTTTCAAGGCATCATTTTCAAACTATAGAGAATTCTGATATTGGGAAAAGTATGTATATTGCACCATGTACAAAGGAAGCGCCCATCGTTTTCATATCTTACTATACTCACAGATCCGTACCCAAATCTTACAGCATATCTTAAATTTGAACTGCACAAAGTCTATAATCTGTCACTGTGCGAAGAATGAGAAAGCCTTGCCATCCACCTTATATAAATCTTAGCATATCGTATTGATTAAACATGGAAAAATATTTTTAAAACCTTCCACATGTTGTGGCAATCAGTCTCGTATGTGATTGCCCCCAAACATTGTTCTTCGCCCATGGGTTCTTTAACTAAAATTAATTAAAAAGAGTCAACCCCTATCCCTCTGGAAGCCATCCTAAGACTAATCGAGAAAATATCTCTGCATTTTTATTTTATAGCATGTGGTCTACATATTGAAACAGTTGGCGTCCTTTTTTTGTTTGTATGAAAGGAAACATCACACACACACACACATATATATATATATACCTTCAGTTCTTTTCACCAATCCAATCGTCTTCTTACCCAAGGAAGAAGAACACAACACCTCATTTTCACATAGTAAGTATTGAAAATATACCCGAAGCCTCTTATATATATACGTATTTATCTCCATAAAAACCATTCTTTGCACCACATAATTCCTTCCTTTTAGAAAATGTCGATCTTAAACATAGTAAGAAAAACCAAGAATCGATTGACAGAAAAGAATTCAAACCACTTCCGCCTGAGATCATCTCCCTTGTAAGTCGAATCTTCAATAAATAATATAAAATCAAATGCGTAACAAAAACGAAAATCATTTGACTCGATGCTATCGTTTAAACTTGCTTTTCTCACGAGTAGCATCAATCTTGGGGGCGATTTAGTTCTAGAATGTCGGTTTGGGTGGACAACGTTAATGGAGGTGGGGTTTGTCTTCGCGGGGGGCATCAGAGCTGATCTCGGCACGGGCGTTGGAGTCAGGGTGAGGTTGGCCCTGATAAGGCGATGGCGGAAGAAATCCTTGTGATTGGTGGCGTGAGCTGAAGTGATGAAACCATTTCTATTCCTTGATCTGAAATAGCAGTTACCAGAGATGGAGGTAGCCTAAGTAGAGCACGGGTTGATAAGTTGATGTAAAGTGATGGAATAGGAGAAGTACGGTGCAAGAAGATGGGTATATTTTCATTAATACTGCAGGGTATTAGGAGCAGGCGAGTTGTATAAATAACAAAAGGAGAGAAGGGAAATAGTCTTGGAAGAAGGAAATGGGTTAAGGAGATGACTGTTTATGTGAAAGTGGAGGACGTCAGCATGCATGGTGGAGGAGTAAAAATGTGGAGTTGAAGATATTGGGCGTGCATGGGATGGGGGAAGAAAGTGTGTTGGGTGAGTAGTACGGTGCGTGAACTGTCTGTGAGGAAGAGAAAAAGTGACATGAGAAAATTGGAACGTTTTTGGTTTTCCTAGGGGAGAATCCGTCATTTGTGTCTGAAGGGGTTGATCACAATTAGGAATAATTTAATTAAGGTAATAATTAAATAATTAATTAATATAGTATTAACGCTTTAATGTTATAGCACGTGAAATTAATTCATATGTATACTGTAACACCTCGTATTTTTTATGTAAGATAATAAAATAAGAATAACTTTATTAAATGATCAGAATTAAGTAAAATGGACTGCACCATTGCGTCTGTCTTGAAATTTTTGTCAAGATAGACACCTGGTTTGCGTAAAACGGACACCGTATGAAGAATTTATGAGCATTAGAAATTTTTATACGTATAAGGAGCTTATATGTATGTATGTATATATATATGTATCTATGTATGTATGTATGTATTAAATAAATATATCCAGAAAATTTAAAAATCAATTCAAAAATAAAAATTCACGAGCAGGAAAATCTGGAGGGAATTTAGACCGTTGGGAGTTGACCTAGGGGTCGACCCACCCAAAGAGGTGTCGACCCACCTAAAGGGGGGTCGACCCACCCGCGAATCTAGAACCTTCTTTTCTGAAGTGGACATTTCTGGTGTCTTGGATTAGATCTAAGGGTCCTTGTTCCTCCTATACACCTATTAATAAGACCCTAGACCTAACCCTAAACATCATACTTCGGCGGCTACGTTGTAGCTCTGGCATGGCTCTCTCTCTCCCCTCTCAAATCTATTCTGAAATTAAAGTGTTAGCCTAGGAGAATTATGGATTAAGATCTGGAAGAGAGAATCAATGTTAATAAAAAGATTATTGAATCATGAAAGCACAGTAAAGACCGTTCTACTTAATTATTTATCTTTCCCTTCTCTTTTCTTGAAAATAATAAATCCATGATCGATAGGTTGTAAATCCGATTAACGGTAAAACGATGAATGCTGAAATGGGATCAGATCCATAATTTGGGAAAGCATGAAAGGTGAGTGGGTTTAAACTATAGTCTTTAGATAATGTTATGACTATTGTTAAGCATTCCCCTTTTACTAAATTGTGAAATTTCCGGTTTAATTATAAATTGTTGTTATAACAAGTTGAGATGTTAATATGAATAGCTCGGGAAATTCATATGCTTAATCTATTAAATAATTGGAATGATTACATGTTGAAAAACAACTTGTGTAACGACCCGCAAATCTCACGTCCAACCCAAATTGCACAGAAATACGAATCATTATTAGAAAGAAGTTAGAGGATGAGAAATAGAAAGAAAGAAATGTTAGAATAGAAGGAAACAAAGAAGACAAATCTCACAGCGGAACGAATAAAATATATTAAACAACATAACTTTTGAAATACAAATCAGTAACTGTATAAACATACCATTATCAGAGCACAACAGTTATTCCTGGAACAGTCATAAACACCTGTTTCCAGATACAATATAGTACACAGCAGAAATATGATAGCCTATAGCTACGGGTGAAGCCTCCTGCTTTCAGCTCTTCTAAGTGAATCTGAAAAATCCCGACTACTTGACAACCCATACAAATTTGGGCACCCAAAAGTTTAGGGAAAACAAAAACAAAATAAAATCTGGGTCAGTCATAGGACTGGTGTGAGTAAACTCCAATCATTTGTTTAACTTTAAAAATCCTTTCGAAAGGAATGATAATCGCAAGACCAATCTACACATAAACACGGATGGTTTTTACCTTACGATAACCAAAAATAACTTTGATATCAAATCTAGTGATATAATAATAATGTCTACATCAAATAAATAGAATCTAGTGGAACGCTTGCATCTCATGCTCCATATATAATATAAAATTAAAAACCGCAGGACGCTTATTGGAGAATTGATTTCCAACATGACATGGTATGGAACCACCTTTCGATAGTGTATCTCTAGAAGGGAATACACTGGGTTCAACAAGAACATCTTGCAACCCGGCCCACACATGACCGACCACTCATTTCGCTTGAATGTATCGAATGTATATCACCAGTGGTTGGGATCAGCAAATGTTTCCCGAAAAGGGACAACATCAATAGATTAAAGAAGTAAAAGGAAATTCTCTAGATAGGTGATTATACACCCTAATGGAGCGACCCACATGGCCATGTTGCCTGCCCGATTTTTGTCATTTTCCAGTTGTTGAGGCCTAAGGCTACGATTTCTTATCATTCATTGATTGCACAATCACTTTGAATGCCACATTGTCAAATCCGTTAATCATTAATTGATTTGCACAAATATATTCTGGATATTATGCTAAGAGAATAAATTCTCCGCCACCATATATATCTATACAAACCAACATATGCTATCATTGGAAACACTATGTTAGACTTCCATCCATACACTTCGTGCTGGGACTGAATGAAACCGAAAGAACAATTTCTATAAATAGAAAAGTCCTTGTAATTTACTCCGTCTTCGATTATCTTCATATAATCTGATTCGCAATGCTACTGCCAATACGGAGTGGTTCTCGGATAATAATCCAACCGGTCTCTCCATATTGACAATGATATTGGCAAACACTTCAATAGTCGGTTATTTAACTATCGAACAAAAAAAAGAACATACCAAAGCAACAAACAAATCACTGGGCCTCTTAATTAATATTTCGTTAATTAAATCACTTCTCTATTTTCTTGACAATATTTGTTAACCAAATATTTTCAGTAATCATCTTGGCCTCTTACGCTATTTGGAAAAAAAAATCGTATCTCGCCTTCTTTTATTTTCTACACTTAGAAAATATTTTCTATTTATAATTGGAGACCAATTACTTATTTCTTTCCCGACTCATTTAATTCTATACTCGGGAAATATTTACTTTTATATCTCCAAAATTCCACTTATTTGGGTTATAACGAATGTTGTGTAAAACATTGTTACGGCAACCCAAAATATTGTATTCAACTAAGTCTTATTCAGATATTGATCATCGAGATTTAATCTTGCTATTTATCAGTTAGTAATGAAAACAATCGAGTTGGGACAAAATTACCTCGCAGACCTTGACCGAAAACATCTTTAACTTCAAAACAGACAAAACCATTATTCCCGAATAATCAACACCATACAAACTAATTATTCATTATTAAACGTATATATGTTTCTCTTTCTATTACCAGATTATCGATTTCCTTTTTTTTTTTATAATATTTTATTTTAATTAGTTTCTTTATCGAATTCAATATATATATATATATATATTGATACATTGATTTCTAATTATCAAATTTTCTTAAAAATATTCTAACTCCTTAAATTTCCGGAAAAAATTGCCATAACCTCCTTGTACCAACAAATAATTCAAACATCAACTCGCCTCTCTAGGCCCTTTCCATTCAAAAAGAAAATCAAAAATCCAAGTGGCTTGCCGATTCGGCGCATAAAAACCTCATATGGAATTTAAACATCTACCTTTTTGTCGGGCACACAAATTATAATCTTCATATACTTCATTCCATACCTGTCTAACACATGTTCACCTGTTTTCAATTTAGTTCAACTCAATCCAATCATTTGAATTCAGTTTCGCCCATTTATCATTTAATTAGCTTCTTAGCCTATTTCACTTGTTATTTGAACGTATCATGTTCTAATGTATTTTAGTTTGATTATAAATCAATTGAATCCTATTTTCATTTCAGGTTTCATATTTGATTTCGAATAAAAATTCTCAAATCTCTTTCACTTATCCAACGCCCAATTTAATATCAACTTTCAATTAACTAACTATTATTCTAATTAGTCAGTTATATTCAATAACAAAAATCTGATTTTTGTTTCAAAAGTCATTTCGCTTACTTCACTGAAGTTCATATTATTTTATATCTCCTTTCTGCATTTTTCTAATGGAAATTCAGATTTTATTTACATAAAATTCTTTTATAAAATTAAATAAACCGTTATGGTTTTATAATGGTTATGGCGTTGCTTTTCTAAAAATTTGATTTCGACATAACTCAAAATCTATTAGATAAAATACAGATTTTTCCCTTACATTAGAAAACTATTATTCAACCGGTCCTGACGATTCTTGTTTCAAAGAACTCTGACTCAATTTGAGTTATATATTCTCAATTGAAGTTCGAAACACCAATTTACGAACTACCATGCTGCGGCGAGCTCGTTTTAATTAAATTTATAGATATATATAAACTTTTAAACTTCGTTTATAATAATTTCAACTCCGTTTTAATATACGATAATATATATTAAACTAATTTTCCTAATTCAACTTAATATTTTCGATTATCTATAATTGACAATTTTTCCTTGCTCGGTAATAAATTTACTTATACTTCGATCTTCTATATTTAATTCCAATTTCTTTTATAAATAAATTATTTATAAAATTCGGTATAATCGAATTTCAATTATAAACCCGTTGAATTCTTCTCACTTCAGCTAATATTCCGAATTCCGAAATATAATCAATCGTTTTGTTTCAAAACACTTCCCAATTTACTTTTAAATTCCTATTTGAATTTAAATGGTTTAAATTATCCAAATGATAATTTATTTCACCAAATTTATAACACTATTTATAAATTCAACTTCCTTGTTTCATATATTTAAACAAGTTCCCCTTTCAAATTCTATTTGAAACTCCATCCCTTTGATATTCCGAATTGGGGAATAAAATCCATTGTTCCCTTTCGAATGATTTTAAATTCTATTTTTAAATTCATATTTGAATTTAAATATTCAAATTATCTCTTGATAATTAATTCATTATATTTGTAAAAACCATTTAATAAATTTCCTTGTTTTATATTTAAACAAGTCTATTTTGAAATCTATTTAGAACCAAAATCTTATTTTGGACATTTCTATTTATAATAATTCATATATATATAACACCCAATTTATTTTCATATTCAATTTAACTTTTATTTAAATAAATTATAATTAATTGAATTCAATCAGAAATCCTTACGGATTTATTTAGTTCAATTTATATTCTGAACATCAAAACAAATCCAATCGTTTATTTCTTTAAAACGATTTCCCCATTTCTATTTTTAAATTCACATTTGAATTAAAATATTCAAATTATCCAATGATAATTTTTCCACTTTATTTATAAACACCGTTTGTAAATTTATTTCAATCCCCTGATTTTCCAATGAAAATCATTCCATTTTAATTATAAATACCATTTATAAATTCATCACCTCAATTTTCTGTGTATTTTAATTAATAAACATCGTTTATAAATTTCAGTACTTGTTTTATTTATTCGAAACAAGTCAATATTTTTAATCCATTCGAATTTAAAATTTTATTTTTAGAAAAATAGAATTTCCCGTTTAAAATCTCAAAATCTCTTTTAAAATATTTTTATAGATCAACATTCAGGTCCCAATGATAATTAAACAATCAAACCACCCAATTATCAATCAACATATCATATATTATAATATATGTGAAAACAAACAAATAATAATATTTTTGAGGAATCCTGTTGGATCCCTCCACCCTGTTTTCCTGCATCTACAAACGTTAGTCAACATAAATAATACCCATCCTGCTTCAAGGTAGAATATCGTGGTATAGAAGGTCATCCACTATCATAGCGTGGGGCATATAGGGTCATCCGCTAATGATACTACCGGCATCCGCTAATGGTATTGCGGGAACTATCCAATCACCAATATATATATATATATATATTAACCGCAAAAACCAAGCCTAAATAACTAATATATATAATAATCACAACTAATAACGATTAATAAATGCATCCAAGCAACCAACAATTTATTTTTAACAATAAAATAAATTCTGAGTGAGATTTACTCACCAGGGTTTTTAGTTTGCACTTGTATCAATTTCAATTTCCTTTCATCGATTTCCGAGTCTTCAACTCCACATGAAAGATTTTATTTGATTCTGGAAATGTATACGAAATAAATATCATCAAATTTTATATCATTATAGATATTCTTTTCAGATTTTTATACCAACTACCTTACATGTTATATTGGAGTATTCATTAACAGGTTAGCAATTTGAAATAATGATCCATAAGTTTATCTAATTATTGATAAAAAGAAAATAAACATGGTTGGTAAAATCTTTTGAACAGCTTTCCATTACATTGTTATTGTTAGTATCGTTGTCGTACATTTATGTCGATGACGTTCTAACCTGGTAACGTTTTTCTCACAAAAAAATTAATTAACATTAGCTAATTAATTAACTACTTTAAAAACAAATATTAATTTGAATTAAATGACTGCTAAAATTTGTCGAATCTGCTCCTTGCAAAAACTAGACACGTGACCATCGCCCTAACAAACAGATTTTCCTCTGGATCCTAACTGAACATCACAAACTTCACACAGATCATCAATACCATACTTCCAGTAAAGGAATCCAAACATTTGAGCATCCTCCATTATCACAAATCAAAACAAACTTGAACTCCACTCCAATGAAGTTGCATTGTCTCAAAACATGCCAAATACTGACTATAACTCCCCAGTTTTCCAAATGTCAAACCCCATCTTGACCTCCAGGAAAAATCTTGATACCATATTCAAGCATAAATCACCATCGTACGCTTCTATTCCAAACACGAACTCAGATCTCGACCTCATAAATCACTCGCAGGTTCGAATTCAAATCAAACAAAAATGTATCGCACCCAGATTGAATAGAGTATTTAGCATCGAACAATACTTTGTAAGTTACTAAAGATTTGACGATCGAGCCCTCTCGCCACTTCCTTTGCCTCCAAAATCCGAATCGATTTTCCATGGTTGCGGTTGCGTTGGGTTTGATACTCACGGCTCCTGGTCTCAGAAATGAATTCAATTTCGATTTTTTTAATGCATTCGATTATGTTTAAGGGATTTTGATTTTTAATTGAGGACAATTTCGGTTTTTTTTCTTATTTCTGAAGGGAACGAAATGTGTTAGAAAGGAAATTGGGGAGTGACAATTTATAGACAATGAATGGAGAGTTCCTTTGCCTAGAAGAAAAGAGTAGGTTGCGTTTTAGGTTGCCAAATTTCATTGTTCAGAGTACAGTGTAATACTTAAGAATGAAGGAAGAAAAAAAAGTACACATTTATTTGATTAGATTTAAAGCTTATCCATCAATTTAATAATCAAAATATTTTCTAGTTCCAAACTCCAACTGAGAAACAACAACCAATGTTATTAAGGTCTTACCACTATTCTAAACTCACTGAAAATGGTTTCAAAGCCCAGTTCGATCATATGAAGAAGATATAAATTTAAATCGATATGAATTAATTTCAAATTAATTAATTCCTTAATAATAAATTAATTTATTATCGTATAATTTAAAATATAATTTATATTGATCACCTGAATCTTTTCGATTCAATTTTATTTTCGATTTCAATTATTAGTTGGTTTCAGTATTACGATAATAATATATATTCGAAACAAACCGTATTTAGATTATTAAATCGATAACTTAATATAAAAATTCACATATATTATCAATTCAATATTTAAAACCATATTGAATATTAAAATAAATTGTTCGAAAATTCGGGTCGTTACATTCTTCCCTCCTTAAAAGAATTTCGTCCTTGAAATTAATAAGGTAGGAAAATTGAAACGACCCGAAATCCCCCTTACGGGAAATCACGGATTGAGTTGAGAACAACACACAAAAGAACGCAGACAGAAGAACATTTCATTGTTAATTACAACAATTCCATTAGAATACAAGAATATACAGAGTATGAATAAATATTACACAATAGAAAATATCAGAGATTACAATAAATTACATAGCAGCGGAAAATAATACAAAACACAACTGAAGGAGATATATGGATACAAAACTTTCCGGATATCATTCTAGCTGTAAACCAGGATACTGTGAATATAAATCTGCAAAACCAAAACTACTAGCTGCCCGTGTCGAAAATAAGGGCACCCAGAGTTTAGGTTAAAACAATAAACTCCAAGTCAGTAATGTGACTGGTGTGATAACTAAAATAGTTATTAATCTTTATTTTAAAGTTAGGTAAATCAAGGGACCACGCCGTATAACACGGAACGAGTTTCCTCCCAAGAACACCAGTGCATAAAACAACAGCGCAATGCTAAATAAAGAACAATGAAGCTATTATAAGACCCAGGTCCCATCACACAATGCAACACAAACCGGAGGATAGGGTTTTACCTTATAATAGCCAAAGAATGCTTGATACGCTAAATTTCATGTTTTAATTCTTAATCAGACTCCAACTGTAAATTAGTAAGAGAACGATTCCCTAAATATCAACCCCGAAGGCCGAAACCAACATCAGACTAATACCCTAGGAAACCACCCATCTTAGCTTGTTTCCATTTAGTTTCTGATTTTATATGCAATCATAAATATCAATCATAGACGACATGAGTGCCCCATCCCACTATGTCGCCATACTAGGCTCTACAATCAAAACTGATTTATCACGTATTGGAAATTGGATTTCCGTCTGTGAATCGAGGCCAGGGATCGTCCTCTACCGATTCGAGACAATCTAGCCTACCATGTCTCAGGCAAGCGCGCAGGCAAGCCTTGGATCGTCAGGGTCGGTCCACCGATGTGGATTAAAATGCCTGAACACTGCGTTTCCCCACCCTATGGGGCGTAAATGAGCCAACGAGTGACTCCATCGGCTTCACATAGTCACCGATAAATCTGAGGCGCCTCGCAACAGCAACAACCACATAAGTTAAACTCGTCAAGGCATGTAAAACCACTGACGCCACTTCTAGCTAGAAAGAAACGCATGTCCTCCCTGAAGTCCTCTCCCGTTTCTGGTTCACAACTGGGGTGTGAGGCTCACAAATTAACGCTACACAAAGCTGTGCCACACAGGCTGTGCTTTGATCATCAACCAAAAGACTCTGTTTTCAACAGAAGCCTTGATCATTTGCATCTTAGCATGCCACACAGGCAAACCACTCCATGCAACCGATATCCATCAATCACACAAAATGATATCCAATGTCAGATACACAGTCCATTTACAAGTCCGTTCTGGGTCTGAACGAAACCGGAGGCACCTTGTACCTTGCATATCCATCGATCTCCAAGAATGTCTGGACGACCATTAACTGATTCCTCCTTTTGGTTGTACGACCCAATCAAGATCATCAGTAATTATCCAAACGACGTGAATACCTCCGGTCTTCGACCACCGTCTTCATCTTCGACTCATCGTCGGATCGGTTATTCAGAATGGGATAAACCCGGACTTTCTGAATAACTCGCGTATATAATAAACAAGTGTTACACAAACACAACATACGCCTCATTCCAATTCATCAGTCACTATCCGTAAATTAGCAAGAGAACAATTCCCCAAATATTAACCCCGAAGGCCGAAACCGACATCAGATCAATACCCAGGAGACCATTCATCTTAACTTATCTTCAGTTAATTGCTAAATTTCACATTCTTTGGGATAGGTTTCCATTAATTTTATCAAAGAAAAATTCCTTAAATTTATTCTTTAATCTTCTTTTGAATATCAATTCAACTAGTCGGGATTAGTGAACCACATCGAAGTAATCCTTTATTTTATTTCCCAAACCAAACCTATTCATCCCATGAAGTAAAACTGATAATACTTCATATCTAACACCACGGTGTTCTCGGTAAATTCAATTACCATTTCACGTTCAAATCTAATTAAAGATTTAACTACCGCCTGGAGGAAAACTGGTGATACTCCATTCTCGATCTTTTTAGTCTAATTAAAGATTCATTAAAACTCCACTTAGTTTTAATCTTTGACTGGGTTAATGTAGTGACCCAAAATCCGGTCCAATTTGAGCTGACCAAAAACACAAGTCCAACCCCAAATTAAACTGGAAAACAGAAAACTAATAGAAAGAAGATAGAGGGTGAGGATAGATAAGGTAGAACTAATAGAATAGAAGAAGGACATCATCGTCAGAGTAAACACGAATCTCACAGCGGAACGAATAAAATATAACATAACTTTTGAAATACAAACAGCTATATATACAATAGCACTTATCAGAGTACAGCACTTACAACAACAACGGAAATAATAATAGCTATAGAATCCTGAAGCCTCCTGCTCCAAGCTCTCCAAGTGTATCTGTAAAATCCCGACTACTTGACTGCCCGTACAAAATAGGCACCCAAGAGTTTAGGGAAAACAAAAAAATAAACTCCGGGTCAGTCATGGGACTGTTATGAGTAAAACAGTTTAAAATAGTTTGAACAATTAAACGATATCTCATAAGACCACGCTGCATAACAGAACGGGTTTTTCACTTATGAGAATCCAACAACTTTGTAAACAATATCATTCTGATATTATAATAATGTCTAAATACAATTAGATAACAATCTAGCAGAAACGCTTTCATCTCACGTTCTAAAAATATAGTATACAATCAAAACCGCAAGCACGTATTGGGTAATGGATTTCCAACTATGACAAGGTATGGAAACACCTTCCGATCAGTGTACCCTAGGAACGATAAACTGGAGTTCAACAAGAACATCTTGCAACTCAGCCACACATGACCGACCACTCATTTCGCTTGAGTGTATCGAATGTACATCACCAACGGTTGGGATCAGCAACCGTTTCCCGTATATATATGGGACAACATTGATAGATTAAAAGAAGCAAATGAATATTCTCTAGATAGGTGATTATACACCCTACTTCGGTGCGATCGACTTAGCCATGCTGCCTGCCCGATTTCTGTCATTTACCGGATGTGAGGCTAGAAGCTACGTTTACTTTCCATTCATTTATAACACGATCACTTTGAATGCCACATTATCAGATCCATAAATCATTAGTTGGTTTATACAAATATCCTGGATGTTATGCTAAGGGATAAATCCGTTGCAACCATATATATTTATTCAGACCAACCCATTCGATCATTGGAAATACTTTGTCAGACATTCGTCCATTTACGTTCGTTCTGGGACTGAACGAAACCGAAGGCACTATTCAGTACATCCATCTTAGTCCATTGTTATCTAAGATTTATACAACAGCCCTTGCACTTTACTCCGTCTTCAATATATTCAGCATATATGATTCGCAACGCTTATGCCAATACAGAGTGGTTCTTTGGATAATAATCCAACCGGTCTCTCCATATTAACAACGTTAAAATGGTCAAAACATTGATAGTCTATGATTTAACTATCAAAGAAAAACTCGTGTGCAAACAACGATATTATTTCCAGATGGAAATTATATCAACCAATCATCATTTAACATTTATCTCTTTAGTTCATTAATTTACTTATCTCCTGTTTCCCTATATTCTAAATTTCTTATTTTCTAATTTTAGAAAATATACTTTATTAACAATGGAAAACATTTCCATTTCCTTGTTTTCTATATTAGAAAACATTTCTGATTTCTTATTTGGAAAACATTTCCAAAGTTCCTTTATTGGATTTAAACTGATGTTTAAATAAACATCGTTATGCCAACTCAAACCATTTACTGAATTCACTTAACCATCATTCACTATCAAACCTTACCACTCCTTTGTTAAGAAGGAAGTCAATCAAGTTGGGGTATAATTACCTCTCAGACCTGTACTGAACAATGTTATAACTTCGAAATAGTAACAGTTTATCTTTTAAACCTTTAACAACTTCTTTACGTAACTCTCGGATTCTATTTACGAATCCACTTCTTTATTGAAACATTGATTATAACGATAACGTTATAATCCCTACCTTCGCAATATCTAACTTCAATTATAACCTTTATTCTTTAATTCGAATAATTAATCCTAACCCAAATTGATTAGTGTATACTCTTGGTTTAAAAACCGAAAAGTAAATATTACTTTCCCGAATTCGATATAATTGAATTCAACGTATAATTCTCTTTCGAGTAATCTCTATTTGATTAACTCTTCTTCGAATAACCTATATTCGATTATCTCTATTCGAATAACTTATATTCGATTATCTCTCTTCGAATAACTTATATTCGATTACCTCTCTTCGAATAACTTATATTTGATAATCTCCTTTCGATTAAACTAATCGATAACTCCTTTCGATTAAACTAAAATTGATAACTCCTTTCCTTTAACTCTGTTCAAATAAATTATATTCGACAAACTCTATTTAACTCCGTTTAACTTTATTTGAATAACTAATATTCGATAACTCTATTTAGCTCCGTTCGAATAATTAATATTCGATAACTCTATTTAACTCCATTCGAATAACTAATATTCGATAACTCTATTTAACTCCATTCGAATAACTAATATTCGATAAATCTATTTAACTCCATTCGAATAACTAATATTCGATAACTCTATTTAACTCCATTCGTTTGACTAATATTCGATAACTCTATTTAACTCCATTCGTTTGACTCTAGATCGCAGCGATCACAATGGTTATGCCTGATTCCCTCATGAAACATCCGACCGCCGTAGATTATTTACAGCCCTGCGAATTACGCTAGCAGTCGTGCTAAATGGCATCTCACTTGGATTAACTCTAATTGTTCAATTCTAACTGTTTAACTCTAACTGGTTAACTCTAACTGATTAACTCTAACTGATTAACTCTACTGTTTAACTCTAATTGATTAACTCGATCGATTAACTCTATTCAACTAACTCGACTCGACCAACCCCTTTCGAATAATATGTTCGATTAACTAACTTTCGAATACCATATTCGATTAACTAAATTCGAATACCATATTCGATTAACTAACTTCGAATACCATATTCGATTAACTAACTTCGAATACCATATTCGATTAACTAACTTTGAATACCATATTCGATTAACTAACTTCGAACACCCTATTCGATCATTCCTTTTTTTATTAACGTTTATCCATTTAAAAGCATCCCCTTTTAACAACGTTTATTCATTTATAAAGATTCACCTTCTTAGTAACGGTTCTTTACTCTATAAATGTTCATTTAATAACGTTTTCCTTTTTATAACGGTTTCCTTTTTATAACATCTTATTCCGTTATAAACCAATTTATTAACTCTATTTATTTTCTAAATATTCCCTTTTCAATTCTATTTGTAAATGGTTTACAAATATTCCCTTTTTCTATTTTATTCTATTTTCAAATGGTTTGCAAATATTTCATTTTTAAATTTATTCAAAAAATATATTCTAACTCCTTAAATTCCCGGGAAAATTCGCCATAACCTCCTTTGTATCGGGAGTATCAGGAAAATCCAAAAACCCGCCACACAGGCCTTTCCATTCAAAAAGAAAATGGTTTGAATTTATTTCCTTTTTAAAATATCTCCTATTTATAAATATTCCTATTCATAAATATTCCTTATTTATAAATATTCAAATTTATAAATATCACTTATTTATAAATATTTCATTTATAAATATTTTATTTTCACTATCACTTTGAAAATTCCCTTACTGACATCCCGTATGTTATGGTATTCAATCATATCGAATCACGATGATAAATAACGTTCAACCCCATATAATCAACAACAGATTATATATCATATCATATAACAGAATATATGAACAAAACAGTATTATAAATATTGAGGAACCCGGTTGGGTCCCTCCAACCTGTTTCCCTGCATCACAGATGTTAGACAACACGATTAACATCAATATCAGTTCAGTACGGATTATTCTGATAAACAGAATAAATATATATATGTATATATATATATATATAATTTCAACTAACTGACTAGCAGTTTAATCAATCAACCAACACACAGCAATCAACAGATGATTAACAGTTCTAAAAATACATTATAAAAATATAACTGTTCAGAGTTGGTGAGTTTTACTCACTTTGGCAGTTCATCATTAAAAAACGATAAACTGTTGTTTGATTTGAATCAAACAGTTTTTTTCTCCATAAATTCAAACGAGCTCCAATCCCCTTCAAACCAGTTCGTATGTGTAGTCCTTTTCGATACGATTCCAACGTGACCTGTTTTGTTGAATTTCGTTCACGTACGATCAAGTTATGACTTACACAAATAACCACACTTTAAAATTTTGAAATAAACTTTAAACATTCATGTTATTGGGCCAAACCTTTTCCCCGGCCCATCTCCGACTTGAAACCCCCCAGGCCCGCTCTCCCTATTCTTTTTCCTGGACTGTGAAAACGCCGTAACCCCTTTGCACACTTCAGACCATTAACGCCCCTTTGATCACTCACCCATCCTTCGACCAACCACCATCATCAAAACCGAAATCGCCATCTCGTTTCTCATCCACATCTCATCATTTCCGTACCCTTTACAATGAACTCGACCTCCCTTTTTTCACCGTGCGTCGTTCGCTCAGCAGTGGACTGCTACAGGAAATCGCGACCCAGGACTGTGTCGAACTTGCTCAAACCTGGTGTACCAGTTCGGTTTTGATCAACAAACCCAAAGATACCACTGAAAATCTCCATCGATGACCACACATTCGGATATTCCCAACCCTAACGAACGCTTGAAAATTTCCAACGAACAGGATGAAGTTCGATCCACTCAAAACTTATATAGAAACAAAGGAAATCCTCCGAGGAATGTAAAGATGCTCGTATAAAAATTTATTGATTTTTACCCAATTATTTTCGGATTTTTGAAGACCTGGATGTAGTTTCCAGGAAAAATCCCGACGGCGCAAATCACTTTGACCGAATGAAAAATGAATTTAGGTTTAAGAGTTAGGATGGTTTATATAGGATTTTTTTTTAAATATTAAAATATTTGATTATTTAATATATTTTTAAGCCAACGCTATTTTCATTCGTCCTCTAAAATTCCTGTGACCACATATGATACCTAAAAATCACGAAAACTGACATGCAGCTACAGCTCAACATTACAGTCCCAACGAAACTGGTTTCGTCGAATTCTGACTCCGTTTGCTCACACAGTGCATTTTTAAAGGTCAATATATCGACTGTTTTTCACATTAAAATCGCCCACGGCCACATACTAACTTCAAAAATCACGAAACTTAGAATCCAGCAATAATTTAACATTGCGGATCCACCAAAATTAGTTTCGTCGAATTCTGAGGTCATCTGTAAAACCGGCTATTTTTAAAGCTCTAAATGGACCATTTAAATATATAAATATATTTAAATATAATTAAATTAAATATTATCGTATATATTCACACAGAATATAATACAGCTCTAGAGTATTCCTATGTGAATTTCTAGCTTGATATTTCAAATCTCGATTAATCGATATTCGATTTAAAATGAAATCCCTTTTTAAAAATATAATTAATTCCTTTATAATTTATAAAGGTATTCCATAGCGACTTTTCTAAAATTTGATTTGGACATAAATAAAAATCGAAATCTCGATTTTTCTCTTCCACTAGAAAAATATACTTTAACATATTCAAACGTTTCTTGTTTCACAGAAATCCGATTTAAAACGGTTTCTGTACACTCGTTTAAAGTTCGAATCGCCAAATCGCGAATTGCCGCGCCATTTCGAGCTCGATTATAATTATATTATAATTCTACGTTCAAACTGACGTCGATTGAATATATTCGTCAATATAATTCAACTCTAAGATGAATTAAATCTTAGGGATGACCCAGTTCACAGAATATTGTGATTTCCAATATTTTTGATTATTTCTGAATTAAATATATTATTTAATTATTATATTAATTAAATATTCACTCTATTTTATTAAACGACCATTAAATCCTCTAAATCACCATTTAAATAATTAAATAAATTAATTATTATATCCTCGAAAAATGCGGGTCATTACATTCTTCCCTACTTAAAATAATTTCGTCCTCGAAATTGCTAAGTTAGAGACGACCTTATCTATTTGGTAAAAGCTTATTGGTTTACCCCTTATCTCTGGTTTCAACTGAACCAACGAATATCGATTAAAATATTAACTCCTTCCGACTAACTAAAATTTTCAAAAATTCTGAGAATTTTCTAACACTTTAAATTTTCGGAAAATTTCGCCAGCACCTCCTTTGTACCGGCATATACGTCAAACCACAACTCGCCTCTTTAGGCCTTCTCCAACCCAAAAGAAAATCAAACAACCAAGCGGCTTGCCAATTTGGCTCATCAAAATCTCAAACTCATATCAAATATAAACTGGTACCTTTTTGTCAGGCATATCAACTCTATCACTTCCATATGTTATCAACTCAGCATATACCAGTGTTATCTCAATCCAATTTCAAATCAGTTCATATCCTCAAATCCAAATCGAATTTCATTCGAACTCCAATATCAAATTCCAGATCTTAACTCATCACTCATTTCCATTCCAGATTATTCACTAATCAATTCCAGTTTCATTTAACTTAGTCAAAGTTAAATTCTAATTTATTATTCACTTTTACTTTTTTAATCCATTTAACTTCACAAGTTAAATTTAAATTCCAAATTTCAAATTCCTGGGTAAATCTCAAATCAATTTGAAATTATAATAACAATTCAAACCCTTTTGAATTTTCAAACACCCTGTTTTCACAAACGATTTTAAAACAAAATCTTTGGTAGTAATCCATCACTTACAACCCGAAAATGAACACTGATGATGTCGCGATTCATCATCAGAATCTATTTTCCAGCTATCGAAGTGAGTTCAATACTATATCACTTTCAGTTTGAAAACCGTTTTCAAAATCTCTCAGGAACTTAAAATTTCCTTATTTTAATTCCAATCTGATTTAAATGCAGATTTACTTCATCTTACCTCATATACTTTACTTATATGAATCCTGATTAGTTATTTATAACCATTTCACATCTTATAATCTTATTCGATTATAATAACAACCAACACAACCAGTATACTATATCAAAAATATTTGGGTAAAATTATTCCATTTACCCTCTTTTCAAAACATACCATGTTGGTTCATCGTATTCAAGTGTTTATAAAACTCCTACCGACACAGTGGATCAAACTGATCGTCCAGAATCCATAAGCCACTCTACCAATGAGTCTCCACAATATAAATCACTTTATATTAACTAACAAATATGCACTCGTATATATACACTCAAACTCAATCTAGGATATTACTAATCCCATCTCTACTGAACCACGCCACAGAGCCAAGGTAATTCACTTAACCTTAAGCTCTGATACCAACTGTAATGACCCGGATTTTCGGTAGGCTTTGCAACCGTCCCCATCCTCCAAAGCAGCAGGTAAAACCCACTGTGGCTTACACTGGTACCCCAATACCATATTTTACGGCCAGCCTTTCGACTTCACAACCAACCCTACCAAAGGGACATGTAGGAGTAAGAGTCTCCCGTTCGCCACCTAACGAAAAGCGAGAACCCCCTGTCATGTGACACATGCAAAGCACGCAACATGGACTGGTATGAGTAAAATAGTTTAAAACAGTTTGAACAAGTAAACGATATCTCATAAGACCACGCCGCATAACGGAACGGGTTTTTCCCTTTTGAGAATCCAACAACTTTGTAAACAATATCATTCTGATATTATAATAATGTCTAAATACAATTAGATAACAATCTAGCAGAAACGCTTTCATCTCACGTTCTACAAATATAGTATACAATCAAAACCGCAAGCACGTATTGGGTAATGAATTTCCAACTATGACAAGGTATGGAACCACCTTCTGATCAGTGTACTCTAGGAACGATACACTGGAGTTCAACAAGAACATCTTGTAACTCTGCCACACATGACCGACCACTCATTTCGCTTGAGTGTATCGAATGTACATCACCAACGGTCGGGATTAGCAACCGTTTCCCGTATATATGGGACAGCATTGATAGATTAAAAGAAGCAAATGAATATTCTCTAGATAGGTGATTATACACCCTACTTTGGTGCGACCGACTTAGCCATGCTGCCTGCCCGATTTCTATCATTTAACGGAAGTGAGGCTAGAAGCTACGCTTACTTTCCATTCATTTATAACACGATCACTTTGAATGCCACATTATCAGATCCGTAAATCATTAGTTGGTTTATACAAATATCCTGGATGTTATGCTAAGGGATAAATCCGTTGCAACCATATATATTTATACAGACCAACCCATTCGATCATTGGAAATACTTTGTCAAACATTCATCCATTTACGTTCGTTCTGGGAATGAACGAAACCGAAGGCACTATTCAGTACATCCATCTTAGTCCATTGTTATCTAAGATTTATACAACAGCCTTGCACTTTACTCCGTCTTCAATATATTCAGCATATATGATTCGCAATGCTTATGCCAATACAGAGTGGTTCTTTGGATAATAATCCAACCGGTCTCTCCATATTAACAACGTTAAAATGGTCAAAACTTTGATAGTCTGTGATTTAACTATCAAAGAAAAACTCATGTGCAAACAACGATATTATTTCCAGACGGAAATTATATCAACCAATCATCATTTAACATTTATCTCTTTAGTTCACTAATTTACTTATCTCCTGTTTCCCTATATTCTAAATTTCTTATTTTCTAATTTTAGAAAATATACTTTATTAACAATGGAAAACATTTCCATTTCCTTGTTTTCTATATTAGAAAACATTTCTGATTTCTTATTTGGAAAACATTTCCAAAGTTCCTTTATTGGATTTAAACTGATGTTTAAATAAACATCGCTATGCCAACTCAAACCATTTACTGAATTCACTTAACCGTCATTCACTATCAAACCTTACCATTCCTTAGTTAAGAAGGAAGTCAATCAAGTTGGGGTATAATTACCTCTCAGACCTTAACTGAACAACATTATAACTTCGAAATAGTAACAGTTTATCTTTTAAACCTTTAACAACTTCTTTACGTAACTCTCGGATTCAATTTACGAATCCACTTCTTTATTGAAACATTGATTATAACGATAACGTTATAATCCCTACCTTCGCAATATCTAACTTCAATTATAACCTTTATTCTTTAATTCGAATAATTAATCCTAACCCAAATTTATTAGTGTATACTCTTGATTTAAAAACCGGATAGTAAATATTACTTTCCCGAATTCGATATAATTAAATTCGACGTATAATTCTCTTTCGAGTAATCTCTATTTGATTAACTCTTCTTCGAATAACCTATATTCGATTATCTCTCTTCGAATAACTTATATTCGATTATCTCTCTTCGAATAACTTATATTCGATTATCTCTCTTCGAATAACTTATATTTGATAATCTCCTTTCGATTAAACTAATCGATAACTCCTTTCGATTAAACTAAAATCGATAACTCCTTTCCTTTAACTCTATTCAAATAAATTATATTCGACAAACTCTATTTAACTCCGTTTAACTCTATTTGAATAACTAATATTCGATAACTCTATTTAGCTCCATTCGAATAACTAATATTTGTTAACTCTATTTAACTCCATTCGAATAACTAATATTCGATAACTCTATTTAACTCCATTCGAATAACTAATATTCGATAACTCAATTTAACTCCATTCGAATAACTAATATTCGATAACTCTATTTAACTCCATTCTTTTGACTAATGTTCGATAACTCTATTTAACTCCATTCGTTTGACTCTAGATCGCAGCGATCACAATGGTTACACCTGATTACCTCAGGAAACATTCGACCGCCGTAGACTATTTACAGCCCTGCGAATTACGCTAGCAGTCGTGCTAAATGGCATCTCACTTGGATTAACTCTAATTGTTCAATTCTAACTGTTTAACTCTAACTGGTTAACTCTAACTGATTAACTCTAACTGATTAACTCTACTGTTTAACTCTAATTGATTAACTCTATCGGTTAACTCTATTCAACTAACTCAACTCGACTAACCCCTTTCGAATAATATGTTCTATTAACTAACTTTCGAATACCATATTCGATTAACTAACTTCGAATACCATATTCGATTAACTAACTTTGAAAACCATATTCGATTAACTAACTTCAAATACCATATTCGATTAACTAACTTCGAATACCCTATTCGATCATTCCTTTTTTATTAACGTTTATCCATTTAAAAGCATCCCCTTTTTACAAGGTTTATTCATTTATAAAGATTCACTTTCTTAGTAATGGTTCTTCACTTTATAAATGTTCATTTAATAATGTTTTCCTTTTTATAACGGTTTCCTTTTTATAACATCTTATTCTATTATAAACCAATTTATTAACTCTATTTATTTTCTAAATATTCCCTTTTCAATTCTATTTGTAAATGGTTTTCAAATATTCCCTTTTTCTATTTTATTCTATTTGCAAATGGTTTGCAAATATTCCTTTTTCAAATTTATTCAAAAAAATATTCTAACTCCTTAAATTCCCGGGAAAATTCGCCATAACCTCTTTTGTATCGGGAGTATGGGGAAAATCCCCAAACCCGCCACACAGGCCTTTCCATTCAAAAAGAAAATGGTTTGAATTTATTTCCTTTTTAAAATATCTCCTATTTATAAATATTCCTATTTATAAATATTCCTTATTTATAAATATTCAAATTTATAAATATCACTTGTTTATAAATATTTCATTTATAAATATTTTATTTTCACAATCACTTTGAAAATTCCCTTACTAACATCCCGTATGTTATAGTATTCAATCATATCAAATCACGATGATAAATAACGTTCAACCCCATATAATCAACAACAGATTATATATCATATCATATAATAGAATATATGAACAAAACAGTATTATAAATATTAAGGAACCCGGTTGGGTCCCTCCAACCTGTTTCCCCGCATCGAAGATGTTAGACAACACGATTAACATCAATATCAGTTTAGTACGGATTATTCTGATAAATAGAATCTATATATATATATAATTTCAACTAACTGACTAGCAGTTCAATCAATCAACCAACACACAACAATCAACAGATGATTAACAGTTCTAAAAATACATTATAAAAATATAACTGTTCAGAGTTGGTGAGTTTTACTTACTTTGGCAGTTCATCGTTTAAAAACGATAAACTATTGTTTGATTTGAATCAAACAGTTTATTTCGCCATAAATTCAAACGAGCTCCAATCCCCTTCAAACCAGTTCGTATGTGTAGTCCTTTTCGATACAATTCCAACGTGACCTGTTTTGTTAAATTTCGTTCACGTACGATCAAGTTATGACTTACACAAATAACCACACTTTAAAATTTTGAAGTAAACTTTAAACATTCATATTATTGGGCCAAACCTTTTCCCTGGCCCATCTCCGACTTGAAACCACCCAGGCCCGCTCTCCCTATTCTTTTTCCTGGACTGTGAAAATGCCGTAACCCCTTTGCACACTTCAGACCATTAACGCCCCTTTGATCACTCACCCATCCTTCGACCAACCACCATCATCAAAACCGAAATCACCAACTCGTTTCTCATCCACATCTCATCATTTCCGTACCCTTTACAATGAACTCAACCTCCCTTTTTTCACCGTGCGTCGTTCGCTCAGCAGTGGACTGCTACAGGAAATCGCAACCCAGAACTGTGTCGAACTTGCTCAAACCTGGTGTACCAATTCGGTTTTGATCAACAAACCCATAGATACCACTGAAAATCTCCAACGATGACCACACATTCGGATATTCCCAACCCTAACGAACGCTTGAAAATTTCCAACGAACAGGATGAAGTTCGATCCACTCAAAACTTATATAGAAATAAAGGAAATCCTCCCAGGAATGTAAAGATGCTCATATAAAAATTTATTGATTTTTACCCAATTATTTTCGGATTTTTGAAGACCTGGATTTAGTTTCCTGGAAAAATCCCGACGGCGCGAATCACTTTGACCGAATGAAAAATGAATTTAGGTTTAAGAGTTAGGATGGTTTATA
>JASFAX010003216.1:0-43245 GCA_030737875.1 Allium sativum | reverse complement strand
GGTTGACACCCGAGGGCTTGATACACCCCAAAGGTGGACCGAGCACAGGCTAACTACAACCATATGTGGGCCATATGGACACCAACACTTGATGTGTTAGGTTTATAAGGAGCCGATCGACTAGACCGTTGGGCTGGACCTTATATTAAGGTCACTTCATGTTATTGGGTTAAAAGCTTGGGCCAAGGGATCAATACCTGTTATGTTGGGTTGCTAGTACACCGTGGTGCAAAACTTAACTTTGTCTATGCGATGACACCTCTATCTATCTTGTAGTTGATTTATCATGCCAGTATGTTGTTATTTATGATCATCTCAGTTTCCATCATGATGTTAACTTTATTAGTTTATAGACTGATCGTAGCAGGGCTTACTCAGTCTTTTTGACTGACCTGTTTTCTTTCGCCTCTTTTCTTCCGTTTCCCCCCCCCCAGGTTCTCAGGGAGGGAATACTGGAGCCTAGCTTGGATTTCAGCTGCTTCCATGGATAGCTCAAGTATGCTTTGGACTTGAGCCGCTATGGTTTATCACTTTTATTTGGGGATAGTACTTTTGTATTTCAGTTTGTCAGATGATGTATTTATCTAGACTTGTAATTTTGGGAAATTGACATTTTGATGTACCAGACTTGTGTTTTGAAATGGTTTAAAAATCTTCCGCTGTTTTATCTACTTACACTGTTTACTTACATATATATATGTGATGTCCTGCCTTGCTATATCATTATGCATGTTTACCTTGTTTTAAAAACGCCCCACCAAAGTCGGAGTTGCTTGCAAGAGCCACCCTGGCGTTGGTGGGGTGTTACATTTGGTATCAGAGCGAGGTTTACGAGAAGGGATAAAAAGGTTTTTAAAACTCTTTGAAAAACTATTTTCAAAACCAAGTATTAAGTATTTTCCAAAGAAAAGTCTAGTTTATTTTAAAGGCTATTCCCCAAAAAAAAAAAAAAAAGCCATTAGCAAAATTCCTTCGTTTTTCTCCATTCTGAATCTATCTTTTTCTTCGTTTCCAGTATGGCCGACAACTTTGCCATTCCGGAGGGAGTACACGTACCTGTTTGGTATAGGAGACTTTTGGAGGCTAGGGCGACCGAAGTCGGCCCCGCAAATATTACTCCTCCTCCGGTAGTTGATGTTCCTCTCCCTCCTTCCCCTCAACATCCTCAAACTGACTTCGCAGAGATTTGCCAAGATTTTAAGGCGATGGGTTGCAAAAATTTCTTTGGAACCGAGACTTTAGCAGAGGCAAGGAATTGGTTGAAAGAGACCGAAGATCTTTTAGCCACCTTTGATATAGGTGACCGCAGGAAGGTTTTATTGGCAGTATGGTTGCTAAAGGAAGAAGCTGCACGTTGGTGGGTAGTCACCACCGCTACTAGGCCAATTGAGACTTGGGATGACTTTAGAGGAAGGTTTGGACTAAGGTTCTTATCACTGAAGCAAGGGGACATGACTATTAGGGAATACATAGATAAGTTTAATCAACTGGCTCGGGTCGATTTAGACTTGGTTAATACAGCTCAGAAGAAGGCCCTACACTTTGCTCTAGGATTAAACGAGCCATTACATGGTTTGGCCATGTCTCATATACCCTTGGGGGCGACTTTCGAGAATTTGGTGAAGTTGGCCCTACTGCAAGAAGAAGATAACAATGACAAGAAAGAGGTCAAGGCGAATGAGTCTCAAGGCAAGAGAGTAAATTTCGGGAAACGAGGCAAGAATAACAACAACCGCAAGGACAAGCCAAGAGGGAATAGGAAATGCAACTTCTGTAGGGAAGTTGGACATATAGCCAGGGAATGTAGGAAGAAAGAGAAGAGAAAGCGGGGCGAATGCTTTCATTGTGGTGAGTTTGGACATCTCAACAAGGATTGCCCGAAGAAACAAGGGCAAGGTCAGACTCAGTGTGAAGGACTATCTGGAGGGCGAGTTCATCCCCTCAACACCGTTCTTCCAGCTTGTGATAGAGGTAGTGTTTCTGTTGAAAATCTTGTTTACATTTTCTGATTTTCCCTGTTTGAACTTTGTTTGACTCTGGCACATTGCATAGTTTTATTTCATCTGATCTAGTTGAAAGTTTGCACCTAAGTACTAGTCTAGTTGATGATCCCGTATGTGTTTCAAATCCGATTGGGGGTTCTGCCCGCTTGTCTGTGGTCTGAGTGGATTTGAAAATTTCTATCTTGAGTATAGAATTCTCGTGGGATGTTTATATTCTCGGTTTCCGGGGATATGGGTTGGTTTTGGGCATGGAATGGTCGTCCTGTTTTAGAGCCATTCTGGGTTTTTGTATATAGGGTTGTGAGGCTCATGACTCGCCTCGGGAATACCCTAGAAATTTCTAGCAACCCTATGGGTCCCGTCATGTTATGTTATCTTGAAATACCTCAACTCGTCTATCGATGGTTTGCAATTTGTGAGGGTGGTCCGAGAATATCCTGATATCTTGGGGGAAAGTATAGGGATTACCCCTAGCCGTGGGATGAATTTCCGCATTATCTGGTTGGTAATACCAAGCCAATTTCGTGGCCGGTTAGGCACATGAACACACGAGATGAGAGTTAAGAAAGTAAGTCAAGGAGTTGCTTGAGAAGAACTTCCTGAGACGAGGCATTTCCGAGTAGGGTGCTCCAGTAGTATTCGTTACTAATGTGGATAGTTTGCTTCGCTTACATGTTGAAAAGAATAGACAACCGTTACCAAGGATCGATGATTTGTTTGATCAGCTTGTAGGAGCATCTATTTTCTTTTGATCTAGCTACCGGATTCCATCAGCTTAGGATGGCTGAGGATGGAATTGACAAGACTGCGTTTAGGACTCTAGATGGATTTTTAGAATGGCTAGTCATGCTATTTGGTTTGACTAATGCACCCGCATATTACGTAAACTTGATGGGTAGGGTGTTTAGGGAGTCCTTGAACAAGTTTGTCGTGGTCATCGTAGACGATATTTTGATCTCCTTAAAAGAACGAGGAAGAGCATGCTATACATCTCAAGGAGGAGATGGATACGCTTAGAGCCACCAGTGGAAGGTCAAGTTCTCCAAATGTCACTTTGGAGGAAAGAAGTTGGATTTCTTGGGCGCATAGTTCCTAAGTGAGGCTTAGCGGTGGATTCCGCTAAAGTGGGTGCGGTTTAAGACCGGAAAACTCTGAGGAAGGCAATTGAAGTAAGAAACTTTCTCCGTTTGGCTAGTTAGTTAGCATTCCCGGAACTTAGACTTACTCTTCTGGATCAAGAAGGGGGTTTCGCAGGAAGAAGACCCGCAGTTAGTCAAGAACATGGACCAGCTGATTCGAGGCGAGATGTTAAGTCACCTCACTAGATATATTATAGATGACAAGGGATGACTAAGGCACGATGAGAGATTATGTGTTCCTCAAGTAAAAGACCTGGTAAAGAAGGTTCTTGAAAATGCGCATCACTCGAGGAGGTGGCCGAGTTGGTCTCGGGATGCATGTTGTGCCACCAAGTTAAGGCCAAGTCATAGAAGCCCAGTGGGCCATTACCTCTATTGGGGGTTTCGCAAGGGAAGTGTGAAAACATCTCGATAGATTATGTGGATAGACTACCTAGACCAAAGAAAGGGAATACGGGTATGTGGGTCATAATAGGTAGACCCACGAAGAGCGCTCATTTCAGTTCGGTGAAGAGCGAGAGGACTGCATCCTGGTTAGCAATGGTTTACCCTCAAGAAGTTGGCCAGTTTTGGAATAAGCCTACAGGAAGCCATGGGTAGGCAATTGAATCTAGGTATGGCCTATCACTCATAGGCGGATGGTTCATTTCGATTAAGCATGAGTTATAGAAAATCACGTTTATAAGGGCAATTGGCAACGTGGATTGGTATTTTCAAGAAAAGTTCTGTTGCATGGAATACTTTATAGTAAGTAGACGAGATCCAGGATTCACTGGTGAATTTTGGAGAGCTGGCATGAGATCATGAGGTTATAGTATGTTTAAGCCAGGTATACAGAAGGAAGAATAAGTGAAAGAGAAAGACGAGAGGCGATAATGAAATGAGTTCCAACTCGAATTTGGGAAATAGGAATTAGGAAGCCATGGAATCATGAAGTGAAAGACAGTCAAAGCACAGTGGAGTTAAGCTCAAGGAAACGTGACTAAGAAGAGTGAAGACTAGATACGCGCATCATATCTCTTTTTAAGAGTGCATCCTTGATCCTTGTTTTCCTGTGGAGCTTGCTTGCAAGTTATCTTTGTATATATCCTCTCGGTCCCATTCTCGATCTTATTTCTGTTGTAAACTCCATAAGGGGGTTAAGACTCATCGGTTAGTACTATATGTCAAAGTTTGAATGGATTTCTTGTAATCCAAAAAGGAGTTTATCTAGTTTATCTAGTTTATCATGTCTATCTTGTCATGAGAACCTTAGGTAGAAAACCTTTGGATGAAACATGTATTTGAAACATGTTATGCTTGATGTTTGTAAGTGGTTGCAAGTGTTTGCAAGTGGTTACTCGTGGATGCATTATACACATTAGGCACTAGATCGGCTCACACACTCTTCATGTTGCATATGCATGAGTGTTTATGCTTATTCATGATTGAAACTTGTTGTGCCACCACATGGATGTTGCATATGGATGAATGTTATGTGCACTCATATAGATGCTATGAATTTAGGAATCTGCATACATATGGATTAAGGAGGTTTACTGTATCAGTAACCGCCTGATTTACATACATATGCATTAAGGAGGTTTACTGTATCAGTAACCGCCTGATTTTTGCATTCGGTAAGTACATATACACACACTTTTGCATATGTTCATCCAGCATTTAGAATCTTGTAAGGACAATGATTGCTCGTGGATGATGCTTTGAGTAGATGGATGTTGGATGGTAGGATATGTTCTTCCTAACTTGAAGATTTCGGGGACGAAATCCTTTAAGGAGGGGAGAATGTAACAACCCGTATTTTCAACAACCTGTAATAATGTAAATCGAGGCAGAATTTAATTCTAAAATCTGAATCAAGGGAAACGGGCTATGCCATTGCGTTCGTCTCGGAAAAATACGCGAAATAGAGTCCGAGTTTTCGAAAATCGGAGTCCGTATGACCCAGTTAAGGCCCATTGAAGTTTTCAGAAAAATCCTAAGTAAAAACAGATTTAAATTTTAAATTAAAAACAAGGGGTTAGGGCAAACTGGCGCAGGCGGGAAAAACTCCCGCCAGGACCCGCATGTCGGCAGGCATGTCGATAGGGTGCCCAGGGAGTCGACAGCCCTGTCGACAGCCCTGTCGACAGGGGGTGCCCGGCTGTTTAGCCTGGTGCACCATTTCTGATTAGGGTTGGGTCTTGTGGCCTGTTTCTAGAGAGTTCCGAGATCTGATGGACCTAATTGAATCTAGGGTTAATCCTATGGTTCAAATCACTAGCCTAATCTATAAATAAGACCCTAACCTACCCTAAATCACTCATTATTCATTCTAGCAACAAAACTATGGCAAAATCCAAACTCTCATGGCCTCCACCCTCTTCATACAATTCCTAAATTAATTCCTAAGTGATTTTCCATGCATACAAGTATATTTAGGCTTGTATGATCCTCCTTAGCTTGCATTAAAGGCTTGTTTCTCTATTGGCATCATAAAGGAGGAGTCTTGATCAAGTTTGCTTGCATTTTGGGATTTTATTTTGTTGCATAAGGGGTTTCTTACATTTGCTATACTCATTTGAGTTCGCATAAGCGTTGTAAGCCCTCTTACCTTCATTTTAGAAACTCTAAAGTTAATATGTGACGCAAGTTGAGATTTATGTATGTTTATTGAGTTATGCATGTTTATGCAAGTTTGCTAAGCCATGATTTGCAAGTTTGATAAGTTATGCATGTTTTGCAAGTTCACTATGACATGATTTGCAAGTCTGATAAGTTATGCATGTTTTGCAAGTTCACTATGACATGATTTGCAAGTTTGATAAGTTATGCATGTTTTGCAAGTTCACTATGCCATGATTTGCAAGTTAAATGAGTTATGCATGTTCATGCAAGTTCATTATGCCATGTTATGCATGTTTGACAAGTTGTGCATGCTTATGCAAGTTTAAAATGACAAGTTGTGCATGTTTGACAAATTATGCATGCTTATGCAAGTTTAAAATGACAAGTTGTGCATGTTTGACAAATTATGCATGCTTATGCAAGTTTAAAAATGACAAGTTGTGCATGTTTGACAAGTTATGCATGTTTATGGTAATATGCAAGTTCACTATGCTAAGTTATGCGAGTTTAACATGTTATGCATGCTTATGGTAATATGCAAGTTCACTATGCTAAGTTGTACAAGTCTAACATGTTATGCATGATTGTTGTGCAAGTTTATCATGTATGTTGTGCCAAGTTCCCTCTTCCTATCCTTTATGCGTTATTACGAATATGTAAGCGATAGAATGACGTTGGGGGTTTGGGTAAACTTAAAATACATGAAATATAAGATTGGGAATTTACCTATTAAGTTAGGTCTACCCCTTGGGAATTTACCTATTAAGTTAGGTCTACCCAAGCATTTGTTGACTTGTAATTATGTTTTGAAATAAAGTGGACATCACACTTAGAAAACATAAGTGTGGCCAACTCGAGGTTGGGTTGAGTTTGTAGCGTAATTCTACCCGGAACCGACCGGCTTAACTAGTGGCTACAAACAATAGGACCCAATGTGAGAAGTTGGTCATGTGGTGCCAAAACCCGAGGTTAGACTAAGTTGTGGTGTAAACCTACCCGGACCCGCCCGGCCTAACTAGTAACACCAACAAGGTCTAATGTGGGTGGTTAAGGTGCATTAAATTAATTAATGCCTCATGATTAGGGTTAAGTCAGGGTCCACTAATACTTAACCAATTTGGGGATTCGAGGGATTAAATGGGGTTAAGTGGTAAACTGTTAGTTACACTTAACTAATTTAATCCATGATTAGCGAGGGGTTAAACCACACTTAACCCTCTTGGAAAACCCTAGCAACGTGGTCTGTTCTAACAGTAATCCCAGTTTGGTATCATTCACAACCCTAGAAGCTAGGCTAGGGCGGGGCACGATTACTGGAAGATGTAAGCGACCAAAAGGCGATGGCTGAGTGGTACAGCGGTGCGGGTCCAGGCGGGCTACGGACGTGCACGTAGTCCGGTGTTGGACAAACTCGAGGCACGGGTACCAGTAGGTTAGGGCTGTGCATTATTGCTTAAGTGTCCGGGGTTGACACCCGAGGGCTTGATACACCCCAAAGGTGGACCGAGCACAGGCTAACTACAACCATATGTGGGCCATATGGACACCAACACTTGACGTGTTAGGTTTATAAGGAGCCGATCGACTAGACCGTTGGGCTGGACCTTATATTAAGGTCACTTCATGTTATTGGGTTAAAAGCTTGGGCCAAGGGATCAATACCTGTTATGTTGGGTTGCTAGTACACCGTGGTGCAAAACTTAACTTTGTCTATGCGATGACACCTCTATCTATCTTGTAGTTGATTTATCATGCCAGTATGTTGTTATTTATGATCATCTCAGTTTCCATCATGATGTTAACTTTATTAGTTTATAGACTGATCGTAGCAGGGCTTACTCAGTCTTTTTGACTGACCTGTTTTCTTTCGCCTCTTTTCTTCCGTTTCCCCCCCCCCCCCCCCAGGTTCTCAGGGAGGGAATACTGGAGCCTAGCTTGGATTTCAGCTGCTTCCTTGGATAGCTCAAGTAGGCTTTGGACTTGAGCCGCTATGGTTTATCACTTTTATTTGGGGATAGTACTTATGTATCTCAGTTTGTCAGATGATGTATTTATCTAGACTTGTAATTTTGGGAAATTGACATTTTGATGTACCAGACTTGTGTTTTGAAATGGTTTAAAAATCTTCCGCTGTTTTATCTACTTACACTGTTTACTTACATATATATATGTCATGTCCTGCCTTGCTATATCATTATGCATGTTTACCTTGTTTTAAAAACGCCCCACCAAAGTCGGAGTTGCTTGCAAGAGCCACCCTGGCGTTGGTGGGGTGTTACAGTATTTGCCTCCAATGTACGCTATAGTAGACGCAAATATGTCAAATTGCATCTGCCCAACAACAGAAGCAAAAATATTTTAACATTTGCGTCCATTGCATTTGCATCCACATTGGAGCAGATTCAAATAATGTGAAATATTGGACGCAAATACCCTGTTTTGTACTAGTGACTAAAAAACGATAATCACTGGAAGCAAACTGAACTTAGAAGGGAAGAACTATCCATACCAACCCGCTTAACAACGATATCGAAAGGGGTGGCGTATTTAGAATCACAAGCAGCAAAAGCAGATAGCAACATAAACCGGCACCCTCTACCATCACCAAAGATCCCAATACCAATAGCCACCAAGGACAAGCTCTCAAATTTCGAGACCAAACTACTAGAAGATATTACACCGGAACCACTCCCGAGATTCCAAGATTGATATCTCAATGGAAAAGAAGCACCCATGAAGATATTTAATTGCAAGAAAGGCGACTGAAACCCTTTTGCCGAAACCTTGTGTACACATCCAAGAAGGGCTTCTGCTAAGTCCACAGTGGCTATCCACATATATCATAAGAGTGTGCTCGTTTGAGTATTTATAGGAAAACCAGACGCCCGCATCCAGAAGCTCGTGTCCAAGAGCATACAACTGGATACTTTCCAAATAGCTACTATACTAGCAAACTCACCTCCAAATAGCTACTATACCAGCAAACTCATATTAATATCAAATTGGCCCCCAACTAACCAAAACATTCACTACGGAAGCTATAATTTGCACTACAAAGCGGATAGAAGCATAAACATCCGAGACCAAGGAGAAAAGCAGATGATAGAGGCTTCTACAGGCCCAACGGCCCAACAATAGAGAGGATCCAAACTTCTGTATAAATAAAACCCCAGGGGTCACATTTTAGGGAGGACTTCTTTCTCATTCCACTCTTATTCTCTCATCTCTTAGAGAGTAAACCCAAATTTGTAAATCAATTTAGGGATTTCATATGTAATCTCCTCTATGAATAAAATCACCAAAGCCCTTAAACTAGATGTTGGTTCAAGTCGAACTGAACCACTATAAATTGTGTGTTCTTACTTTTTCTGCATAAGATATTTGTTCTTCAATGTATTTCTCTATGTGTTCTGCTACGTTGTTGGATCGTGGGAATGTCCTTGCACCAGCCGTGAGGTTCTTGATGACCTGACAAGTTCCTCACAACGGAAATATTTCCGCATTGATTTCTCATCAAGTCTAAAATCACCAATTACCTTCCCACAAAATTCCTACTCTGTAGCAGGCCTAGACGCTTCTTCAACAAGCTGGCTGGCCTCTTCACTTGTATGGTGCTTAGGAATCCCCTATCCCAAGGGGCTGTATAATCTCGTTTTCCCCTTAGTTCTACTTCTTTGGATCTATTTTCGTTGTTGACGAAATACATTGTTAACAGTTTGGTGCTAGAAAGAGGGCCTGAACCTCCTTTCCTTTTTTCGACCTTTAACCTTCCGGATAGCTTACAACATTTTTAACTGTGTTTTTCTGTCCCAGGTTGGACTAAGCTTTGGAGAGGAAAGATCATAGAGAGGGTCTCGAAAAAGGGCTTTCAAAACTCCAATTCACTGCATAGAGTATCGCTGATCAAGGGGTTGTTTAACCCTAAACCGCTAGCCTCCCCTCTCACACCTTCTCCTATTTCTCATACCATCCTCACCTTATAGCCCATCATAATAAGATACTTCCCTGATCCATTAAAATGGTTAAGTTGCAAGAGAATTAGGAGTAGGATTCCTTCCTCCATTATGGGAACCTGTTAGACCAAAAAATGGTACTAACACCCAAGTTGTCATATTTAGAGCATAGGATATGAAGAAATAACCGAAAAATATAGCAAAAAGCAAGACAACAAGATTTTTATAGTGGTTCGGCGTTAACGAGCCTACGTCCACTTCATATTTTCTCATTTCATTCACTGATTACAATTAAATGAATATTGTCTCTCAATCAATTGAATCTAATGAATATTTCTCTCTGAATTCATTAATTTTTTTGAGAAAGATGGTGGTTATTCATGGAGAATTATTGGTCATGGCAGCCATGGACAAGGAGTTGCCAAAAGTCCCCTGAAAATGCCCTTTGGAGGTGTATTTGTAGCTGTAGGAGAGCCCATATGTTGATCAGGTCGTGGTAGGACACGTGGCACCCGATCTGGGAAAGTAGGAGCAATCATAGCCTCGAGAA
This sequence comes from Allium sativum, assembly GCA_030737875.1. Lineage (NCBI taxonomy): Eukaryota > Viridiplantae > Streptophyta > Magnoliopsida > Asparagales > Amaryllidaceae > Allium > Allium sativum. The sequence goes on along the minus strand of JASFAX010003216.1, from coordinate 32,993 downwards.
TATGTCAAAATCTACATGCGTAGCAGCGGGTCCTGGTCGCAGTTCGTGGTCACGGTTCGTGAGCCGGGGTGGTGAGGTGGTAATGGTCGTGATGGTGATGGTCAGCATGTTTGGTCACGAACCGACCCTAAGGGGTGGTCACGATCCAACCCCGGGGGTGGTCACGATCCACCCCCAAAGGGTGGTCATGATCCGCCCCCAGGGGGTGGTCACGGTCCACCCCCAGAAGGTGCTTACGAACCGGTCTTCAAAAATGCCAAAATCCATGTTTTTCATATTTCTGCATGCGTTCACGAAAATAGACGTAACTTCAAAACCGTAAGGCCGATTGGACCAAACGAAAGCTCTACTTGAAGCTAATTCAGAGGGTTACAAGTATTTGATGTGTTTAGGTCCGAATGAGGTCATATGATAGGGGTTTTAGTCTAGTTTATACTGATGTTGTGATTTTAACCAAACTGAACGGTGTCTTCTGATGACGCTTCCAATGCTGGAGAGCGATGTTATGCAGAGATTCCATATGTGACAGCATTTTCAAAAAAGTGTGTTAACATGATCTTTGCTTTGGGTAGCCTGGTCACGAAGCAGGCTAACATTATGCCCCCTAAAGTACATCTTATCGCAGATGAGATGTGCTTTGAATGTGTTGAGCTAAATCTCTTTGGAACGTCATTTATCCTTGAGAAAGCTTTATCCCTCTGTTGCATTGCTTCCATTGGAGCTAGTTAGGCCAAGTTTTATGGAAGAAGTATTCAAGACGATCAAGTAATGGTTTAAGCCTTGTCGAATCAAGAGGTCTGATTCATTCATCAAAAATCACATTAGGTCTTGGCTCCCGAGTATGATTCTACACGCACCGGTCGTTATCGAACACCATCGTCATTTTACTTAAGCCAAGCATGTTGTCGAGTCGTACTTTCTCTTATGTACGAGTCCATGTATGAAATAGCCATCTAAGTCATGGGACGATGCAAGAATCTTTGGGCTCTGAGCTAACATCTGGACTGTTGGGATGGAGCGCACCAGAATCATCACATGAATTTGTCATCTGTGCTCAGCTTTAAACTATTCCGACATCGGGATATTAATATAGGGCTCCATGATAGCATCAAATCGTAACAATACGGATCCCGAAAGCCATGATCACCCCGGATCATATAAACAAAAATAAAGAATCCATGGTCGTATTGGGCCGTATTTTAAGGAATCCACAATCGCTCTGGATCGTTTCGTAATTCAATAATCACATGCCACTCAGCAAGAGATGCAGTTGAAATCATGTGAACCAGTGCTCGTACGATCTTCATTATCGTAAAGAAGTGGAGGAATTTGTTACACCTTCCATTTGGTGTAGTTTGAGTCTTTAAATTCACATTTGATCCGCAAACTGGCTTGCTTGGTCGGGGAAGATGAATCAGGTCATACTCTAGAGGCATATTGTACATGTCTTGAATCTTGCTCCAAGCCAGGGTCGTCTTTATGGTCAGTCCGTGAATTGACGCTCGTGCCCTCAGTGCCATCAAAAGGCAAGCGAACTCAGGGATTATGCCCCTAGCATCGAATGGGGTTGGGCTAAGTCAATCAGACATCCAATCTTTAAGCATTTATACTTCTTATCGCTGCATCGGGTAAGAGTTGCAGGTTCAATAAACTTAGCCAACCCAAGTCATTATGTGTTCTCTCTCGAGTCAGCAAAATTTTGTGTTGTATACGCAAATGGTTGAATTACACTCGCTTTGATATCGTCTTTTCTCTTTGATTAGATAGTGAGGATTGCCTCTTTGGGCGTCAACGGACTCGGTTACTACTATTGGGTCAGTTGCGGAGTTAAGTAATCTTGTTAAATGTGAGTGGATGAATGTCATTGTGAAGTTAGTTGGGCCCCTCCGTTCGTGCTTTAGCATAATCCAAAATGGTCATCACAGTCTTGTTGAGTCTCTTTCTCATGCTCGGTTCAATTGAGCTTGACAAACAAGATCATAGGCTCGATAAGTGGTATAGATTCTTTTTGGAAATACACATTCTTATCATTCTTTTCCAGGGCTTTTCCTTTGTCCTTATCGTTTTAGGAGTTGGAATGTGTTCCATTCTTTGTCACAAAAGCATCAAGATCGCCCATCTCGACATTAACACCTTCTTGTCATAAAAGTATGTCGACCTCAGGGTTGAATTCTTCAAAGCTTCTAAGAAAACCCCGTTACCGAGAAAGTTTAAAGTTCGAGGGAATAACAGGGGATTCTCATGTCCCACGTGAAAGGGATGTGATTGTCGTTATCCCTATCATCTTGAGAAGTGCCGCCCCTCGAGAGGCGCCGAATCAAACTGGCGATCAGGTTGTTATTAAAGAACTGCTGCACATTGTCAAAATCATGGATGGTGCCCCCAGCATCGATTCTGCGATTACAAAGGTGGTCTTTGCTGATTTCTTGCTTCCGCTTCGATATTGCCCCCGGGCAGTGGTTCGAGTCATTCTGTAATGACCGGCATTGTTAGAGGTATTATAATTAATTAATTTAATTATATAAATAGTGATTTACGGAATTAAATCATCGTTAACTAAATAATATGGAATATTTAATTAGATTAAATAATAGAATAATATATTTAATTCAGCAATAATCAAAAATATTGGAAATCACAATATTCTGTGAACTAGGTCATCCCTAGGATTTAGTTCAGCTTAGAGTTGAATTATATTGACGAATATATTCAATCGACGTCAGTTTGAACGTGGAATTTTAAAATAATTAAAATAGAGCGTGTAACGATGCGGCAGTTCGCTATTTGGCGATTTGAACTTCAACTGAATATACAGGGTTCGTTTTAAATCGGATTTCTATGAAACAAGAAACGTGTGGAGCTGGTGGAGTATATCTTTCTAGTGGAAGAGAAATATCGGGATTTCGTCATGTATATTTTGAGTTATGTCCAAATCAAATTCTCAGAAATGCAGCGCCCTGACCATAGCGATTTAATTATATTTTATATAAGGATTTAAATAGAAATCGAACATCGATATAACTCTGACGATGTGATATCGAGTTGTAAATCCATATAGGAATATTCTGAAGCTGTACGGTATTCCTCTGTGAATATAGACAATAATATTTAATTTAATTATATTTAAATATATTTATATATTTAAATAGGCTATTTAAAGCTTTAAAAATAGCCACTTTTGCAAACGACCTCGGAATTCGACGAAACTAATTTCGTTGGATCCGCAACATCAAATTATTGTTAGATTCCAGGTTCCATGATTTTTAGAGTCATTGTGTGACCGTACGGATTTTTAGAGTGAAAAACAATCAGTATTTCGATGGTTAAAAATACGCTGTGTGAGCAAACGGGGTCGGAATTCGATGAAACTAGTTTCGTTGGGACCGTAATGTCGAACTGAAGGTGCATGTCAATTTTCATGATTTTTGGGTATAATACGTGACCGTAGGAATTTTTAGAAGGGTAAATACAAGAGCGTATGATAATAAATAAATATAAAATTTATTATAATCCCACTATAAATACCACACCCCATCCCTTAACCTAATTCATTTCTTCCATAAGTCAACAGACATCCGCCGCCACTCCTTTATCTCTTCACAGGAAAAATCACAACAAAGAAAATCAATACAAATTCAAATTAAAAATCCTAAAATCTCGGAAAAAGGTCTATTAACATGCTCTGGCCTTAAGCTTCCCGTTCCTGCTCATTTCGCTACACTCGGCGCTGTTGTTCAGTGAAGGCCGAAGTTACAGGAAGTCCTAGGGTTCCTTTTTTGAGGTAATTCATAGATCGAATCTTGAAATGGGATACGGTTTTGTGTTTGAGTGGTAGAGGAGAAGCTGAGGTGAATTTTTGGTACGATTTGGTGCTAATAAAATTCGTGACCTGTATGGATATCACGGTTTGGGGTTTCGACGGAAAGTACCAGGGTGACGTCGAACTGGGTTTTATGGGTATGGGTTTGATCCGGATGCGAAGAGGGAGGGAGTGGTATTTTCAGTCTGGTTTTTCGTAGAGCGAGGTAGGAGAGAAAGTGGATCGAAGATGTGTTCATGGCGTGAATACTGGAGTCGTGGTTCGCTGTTTGGGGAAGAAGGTGTAAACCGGGTTTGGGCCAGTGTGAAAGGGGTTTGGGCCGAGAAAAAAAATGGGGTGAGGCCCATTAAGGTTTAAAATTTAAATATGAATTGTATGTATAAAATGTGTAAACTTATATTTGCCATAACTTGTTCATATGTGGACGGAATTCAACAAAACAAGATCCGATGGGATCGTATGGACGAGAGCTTCACAATGAAGATGATTAGAAGTGGATTGGGGCTCGTATGAATTTATGACGAAATAAATTGTTTGATTCAAATCAAAACAAATAGTTTATCGTTTTTTAACGATGAACTGCCAAAGTGAGTAAAACTCACCAACTCTGAACAGTTCTATTTTTATAACGTATATTTAGAACTGATAAATGATGACTGATTGCTGTGTGTTAACTGTTGGTTGAGTTGTTTGTGTATTGATTGAAATCATAGATAATGTTATATATATATATATCGTTAATCGAATATTTGATTCTGTTTTATCAGAATATTTTATATATGTGTTGTTTAACATCTGTGATGCAGGGGAACAGGTTGGAGGGGTCCAACTGGACTCCTCAATATTTATGATACTATTTTGTAATATATGATGTGATATATAATCTGTTGGATTATGTGTGTTAGAATGATGTTGATCATTGTTATTAGATATTTTTAATATCATAAAAAGACCCTGGGATATAAAAAGAAATATCTCAATGTATATTGAAATAAAGGAATTTTTATTTAGGAAGTAAATAGAATTAATAAAGGAATATTTATTTAGAAAATAAATATAAGTATAAAAAGGAAATTGACGAGATATAAAAGAGTTGATCGAATTTAGTTATTCGAAGTCGAGTTAGTCGAATATGGTTAGTCGAATAGAGTTAGTCAAACATAGTTATTCAGGATAAGTTACCATTTAGCAGGACTGCTAGCGTAATTCGCAGGGCTGCAGATAGCCTACGGCGGTCGGATGTTTCCTGAGGGAATCAGGCGTAACCATTGTGATCGCTGCGATCTAGAGTCAAGTGAATGGAGTTAAATTCAATATTAGTTATTCGAATAGGAGTTAAACAAATAGAGTTAATCAATTAGAGTAAATCAAAATGGAGTTAAACAGAAATTAGAAACTGACTAGATATTAGTTAAGTTGAATAGTTTTCTAAGTATCGATCTGATGTTGGTTTCGGCCTTCAGGATTTATACTTAGGGAATTGTTCTCCTACTAGTATACGGTTAGGGACTAATAGCTGTGGAATGGTAGTGATGCATGAATAAACAATGGAAATGTTTTCTAGTGTTAATAACATATATTTTCTAAACATAGAAAATAAGGACATGTATATATATATATATATGTTAAAAATGATGATTGATCGATATAATTTCCATCTGGAAATGATATCGTTGTTTGCGCACCTATTTTCTTTGATAGTTAAATCACAGACTATCGAAGTTTTGACCATTTTAACGTTGTTAATATGAAGAGACCGGTTGGATTATTATCCGAAGAACCACCCCGTATTGGCATAAGCGTTGCGAATCATATATGCCAAAGATAATTGAAGACGGAGTTATGCAAGGGCAATCCTGTTTACAGAATAGTGCCTTCGGTTTGTCCAGTCCCAGGTCAACTTGTATGGGCGAAGGTCTGACAGAGTATATATGGTAGATCACGTAAGTTGATCGTTTCAAACGTATTTACGTTGGTGGCGGAGGAATTCGTTTCTCTTAGCTTATACCCATAATATTTTTGGGAAAATCAATTTGTGATTTAGAGGGTATGACGATGTGACATTCTAAGTGAATGAAGCTGTGGCATGTAAAAGATAAGCGTAGCTTTTAGCCTCACATCCGGTAATGACAGAAATCGGGCAGGCAGCATGGCTAAGTCGGTCGCACCGAAGTAGGGTGTATAATCACCTATCTAGAGAATATTCATTTGCTTCTTTAATCTATCAATGCTGTCCCATATATACATATATATATATACGGGAACGGTTGCTGATCCCAATCGTTGGTGATGTACATTCGATACACTCAAGCGAAATGAGTGGTCGGTCATGTGTGGCTCAGTTGCAAGATGTTCTTGTTGAACTCCAGTGTATCGTTCCTAGAGTACACTGATCGGAAGGTGGTTCCATACCTTGTCGTAGTTGGAAACCCATTATCCAATACGTGCTTGCGATTTTGGTTGTATACTATTTATGTAGAACGTGAGATGAAAGCGTTTCTGCTAGATTGATATCTATTTGTACTTAGACATTATTATAATATCAGAATGATATTGTTTGTCAAAGATGTTGGATTCTCATAAGGGAAAAAAAACCGTTCCGTATTCACGGCGTGGTCTTATGAGACTTCATATACCTGTTCAATTGTTTTAAACTGTTTTACTCATACCAGTCCCATGACTGACCCAGAGTTTATTTTTTTTTGTTTCCCTAAACTCTTGGGTGCCTAAATTTGTACGGGCAGTCAAGTAGTCGGGATTTTACAGATACACTTGGGGAGCTTGGAGCAGGAGCCTTCAAGATTCTATAGCTATTATTATTTCCGCTGTTGTTGTAAGTGTTGTACTCTGATAAGTGCTATTGTATACATAATTGTTTTATTTCAAAAGTTATGTTATAATTTATTCGTTCCGCTGTGAGTTTCGTGTTTGCTCTGATGATGATGTTCTTCTTCTTCTTCTATTCTATAAGTTCTACCTTATCTTTCCTCACCCTCTATCTTCTTTCTATTAATTTCTTGAATTTCCAATGCAATTTGGGGTTGGACTTGTGTTTTTGGTCAGCTCAAATTGTTTTGGATTTCGGGTCATTACAGTTGGTATCAGAGCTTAAGTTAAGAATTACCTTGGCTCTGTGGCGTGACTCGGTAGAGATAGGGTTAGTAATATCCTAGATTGAGTTTGAGTGTATATATACGAGTGTGTATTTGTATTTGATATAAAAATGGTTTTATATTGTGGAGATTCATTGGCTGAGTTGTTTATGAGTTCTGGTCGATTAGTTTGATCCACTGTATCGGTAGGAGTAAATAAACACTTGAATACGATGGACCGACACAGTATGGTTACGTGATATATTATCATATATAGGATGTGTTGGTAGTAATTATAATCAGATAAGATTATAAAATGTGAAATGGTTATATATAACCAACCGGAATTTATACAGGTGAATTATATGAAAGGGAAATGAATTAAAACTGAATTTAAATCAGAATTGGAATTAAAATCCCAGAAATTGGAAAGGAGTTTGTAAATGAATCTGGATTAAATATAAGAGAATTTTAAAATCCTGGGAGATTATAAATTGTTTAAAGCATTGTGAAGGATATTTTGAACTGATTTCAAAATGGAATATTCAGAAATGGTTTTGAAAGGTGATATAGTATTGAACTCACTTTGATAGCTGGGAAATAACCCTGATGATGAATCGCGACATCATCAGTGCTCATTTTCAAGTTGCTAAGTGGCGGATTACTACGAAGGATTTCGTTTTGAATTTGTTTTGGGAAAACAAGTTGTGTTGAATTTCAAAAAGGAAAATTTGATTTTTAAAAGAGGTAAACTGTTTAAAAACTTCCAGGAAGAAAAGGTTGATTGAATTTAAACAAATTAAAGTAGAATTTGTAAAAGCCAATAGAATTGAGATTGAATTAAAATCTAGTTAAGTAAAAATCGTATTGAAATAGATTGATGTCAAGTGGAATTTGACTTGATTAGAGATAATCTGGAATTATATTGGACTGGTGAGTTATGGATTTGAAATCAAGAATAGTGCTTGAGTTTGAAATGAAATTCGACCTAGGTATAAGCGAATGGTTGTTTTAAAGATAAATTGATTTGAGATCAAGTTGGAATTGCATTGGTATATGTTGAAGTGATAAAGTTGATATGCCCGACAAAAAGGTACAAGTTTATATTTGATATAAGCATGACATTTATGAGCCGAATTGGCAAGCCGCTTGGCTGTTTGATTTTCTTTTGGGTTGGAGAAGGCCTAGAGAGGCGAGTTGAAGTTTTACCGATAGGGCTGTACAAAGGAGGTTATGGCGAAATTTTCCAAAAATTTAAAGTGTTAGAAAATTTTCAAAATTTTTGAAAATTTTAATTAGTCGGAAGGAATTAATATTTTAGTCGATATTAATTGGTTCAGTTGAAATCAGAAATAAGGGGTAAACAAATCTTAGGAATTCCAATAGATAGGGTCGTCCTCTAACTTAGCAATTTCGAGGACGAAATTATTTTAAGTGGGGAAGATTGTAGTGACCCGCATTGTCAGAGGTATAATAATAAATTTATTTAATTATATAAATAGTGATTTAGGGAATTAAATCGTCGTTAATTAAATAATATGGAATATTTAATTAGATTAAATAATAGAATAATATATTTAATTCAGCAATAATCAAAAATATTGGAAATCACGATATTCTGTGAATTAGGTCATCCCTAGGATTTAGTTCAGCTTAGAGTTGAATTATATTGACGAATATATTCAGTCGACGTCAGTTTGAACGTGGAATTTTAATATAATTAAAATAGAGCTCGTAACGACGCGGCAGTTCGCTATTTGGCGATTTGAACTTCAACTGAATATACAAGGTTCGTTTTAAATCGAATTTCTATGAAACAAGAAACGTGTGGAGCTGGTGGAGTATATCTTTCTAGTGGAAGAGAAATATCGGGATTTGGTCTGTAGATTTTGAGTTATGTCCAAATCAAATTCTCAGAAATGCAGCGCCCTGGCCATAACGATTTAATTATATTTTATATAAGGATTTAAATAGAAATCGAACATCGATATAACTCTAACGATGTGATATCGAGTTGTAAATCCATATAGGAATATTCTGAAGCTATACGGTATTCCTTTGTGAATATAGACGATAATATTTAATTTAATTATATTTAATTATATTTATATATTTAAATAGGCTATTTAGAGCTTTAAAAATAGCCACTTTTGCAAACGACCTCGGAAATCGACGAAACTAATTTTGTTGGATCTGCAACATCAAATTATTGTTAGACTCCAAGTTCCGTGATTTTTAGAGTCACTGTGTGACCGTACGGATTTTTAGAGTGAAAAACAGTCAGTATTTCGACGGTTAAAAATACGCTGTGTGAGCAAACGGAGTCGGAATTCGACGAAACTAGTTTCGTTGGGACCGTAACGTCGAACTGAAGGTGCATGGAAATTTTCATGATTATTTGGTATAATATGTGACTGTAGGAATTTTTAGAAGGGTAAATACAAGAGCGTATGATAATAAATAAATATAAAATTTATTATAATCCCACTATAAGTACCATACCCCATCCCTTAACCTAATTCATTTCTTCCATAAGTCAACAGACATCTGCCGCCACTCCTTTATCTCTTCACAGGAAAAATCGCAATAAAGAAAATCAATACAAATTCAAATTAAAAATCCTAAAATCTCGGAATAAGGTCTATTAACATGCTCTGGCCTTAAGCTTCCCGTTCCTGCTCATTTTGCTACGCTCGACGTTGTTGTTCAGTGAAGGCCGAAGTTACAGGAAGTCCTAGGTTCCTTTTTTGAGGTAATTCATAGATCAAATCTTGAAATGGGATGCGGTTTTGTGTTCGAGTGGTGGAGGAGAAGATGAGGTGAATTTTTGGTACGATTTGGTGCTAATAAAGTTCGTGACCTGTATGGATATCACGGTTTGGGGTTTCGACGGAAAGTACCAGGGTGACGTCGAACTGGGTTTTATGGGTATGGGTTTGATCCGGATGCGAAGAGGGAGGGAGTGGTATTTTCAGTCTGGTTTTTCATAGAGCGAGGTAGGAGAGAAAGGGGATCGAAGATGTGTTCATGGCGTGAATACTGGAGTCGTTGTTCGTTGTTTGGGGAAGAAGGTGTAAACCGGGTTTGGGCCAGTGTGAAAGGGGTTTGGGCCGAGAAAAAAAAATGGGGTGAGGCCCATTAAGGTTTAAAATTTAAATATGAATTGTATGTATAAAATGTGTAAACTTATATTTGCCATAACTTGTTCATATGTGGACGGAATTCAACAAAACAAGATCCGATGGGATCGTATGGACGAGAGCTTCACAATGAAGCTGATTGGAACTGGATTGGGGATCGTATGAATTTATGACGAAATAAATTGTTTGATTCAAATCAAAACAAACAGTTTATCGTTCTTTAACGATGAACTGCCAAAGTGAGCAAAACTCACCAACTCTGAACAGTTCTATTTTTATAACGTATATTTAGAACTGATAAATGAGGCCTGATTGCTGTGTGTCAACTGTTGGTTGAGTTGTTTGTGTATTGATTGAAATCATAGATAACGATATATATATATATATATCATTAATCTAATATTTGATTCTGTTTTATCAGAATATTTTATATATGTGTTGTTTAACATCTGTGATGCAGGGGAACAGGTTGGAGGGGTCCAACTGGACTCCTCAATATTCATGATATTGTTCTGTAATATATGATGTGATATATAATATGTTGGATTATGTGTGTTTGAATGATGTTGATCATTGTTATTCGATATTTTTAATATCACAAAAAGACCCTGGGATGTAAAAAGAAATATCTCAATGTATATTGAAATAAAGGAATTTTTATTTAGGAAGTAAATAGAATTAATAAAGGAATATTTATTTAGAAAATAAATATAAGTATAAAAAGGAAATTGACGAGATATAAAAGAGTTAATTGAATTTAGTTATTCGAAGTCGAGTTAATTGAATATGGTTATTCGAATAGAGTTAGTCAAACATAGTTATTCAGGATAAGTTACCATTTAGCATGACTGCTAGCGTAATCCGCAGGGCTGCAGATAGCCTACGGCGGTCGGATGTTTCCTGAGGGAATCAGGCGTAACCATTGTGATCGCTGTGATCTAGAGTCAAGTGAATGGAGTTAAATTCAATATTAGTTATTCGAATAGGAGTTAAACAAATAGAGTTAATCAATTAGAGTAAATCAAAATGGAGTTAAACAGAAATTAGAAACTGACTAGAGATTAGTTAAGTTGAATAGTTTTCTAAGTATCGATCTGATGTTGGTTTCGGCCTTCGGGATTTATACTTAGGGAATTATTCTCCTACTAGTTTGCGGTTAGGGACTCATAGTTGTGGAATGGTAGTGATGCGTGAATAAACAATGGAAATGTTTTCTAGTGTTAATAACATATATTTTCTAAACATAGAAAATAAGGACATATATATATATGTTAAAAATGATGATTAATCGATATAATTTCCATCTGGAAATGATATCGTTGTTTGCACACCTGTTTTCTTCGATAGTTAAATCACAGACTATCGAAGTTTTGACCATTTTAACGTTGTTAATATGGAGAGACCGGTTGGATTATTATCCAAAGAACCACTCCGTATTGGCTTAAGCGTTGCGAATCATATATGCCAAAGATAATTGAAGACGGAGTTATACGAGGGCTATCCTATTTACAGAATAGTGCCTTCATTTTGTCCAGTCCCAGGACAACTTGTATGGACGAAGGTCTGGCAGAGTATATCTGGTAGATCACGTAAGTTGACCAATTCAAGCGTATTTACGTTGGTGTCTGAGGAATTCGTTTCTCTTAGCTTATACCCGTGGTATTTTTAGGAAAATCAATTTGTGATTTAGAGGGTATGACGATGTGACATTCTAAGTGAATGAAGCTGTGGCGTGTAAAAGATAAGCGTAGCTTCTAGCCTCACATCCGGTAATGACAGAAATCGGGCAGGCAGCATGGCTAAGTCAGTCGCACCGAAGTAGGGTGTATAATCACCTATCTAGAGAATATTCATTTGCTTCTTTAATCTATCAATGTTTTCCCATATATATACGGGAACGATTGCTGATCCCAACCGTTGGTGATGTACATTCGATACACTCAAGCGAAATGAGTGGTCGGTCATGTGTGGCTGATTTGCAAGATGTTCTTGTTGAACTCCAGTGTATCGTTCCTAGAGTACACTGATCGGAAGGTGGTTCCATACCTTGTCGTAGTTGGAAACCCATTATCCAATACGTGCTTTCGATTTTGATTGTATACTATTTATGTAGAACGTGAGATGAAAGCGTTTCTGCTAGATTGATATCTATTTGTACTTAGACATTATTATAATATCAAAATGATATTGTTTGTCAAAGATGTTGGATTCTCATAAGGGAATAAAGCCCGTTCCGTATTCACGGCGTGGTCTTATGAGATTTCATATACCTGTTCAACTGTTTTAAACTGTTTTACTCATACCAGTCCCATGACTGACCCGGAGTTTATTTTGTTTTGTTTCCCTAAACTCTTGGGTGCCTAAATTTGTACGGGCAGTCAAGTAGTCGGGATTTTAAAGATACACTTGGGGAGCTTGGAGCAGGAGGCTTCAAGTTTCTATAACTATTATTATTTCCGCTGTTGTTGTAAGTGTTGTACTCTGATAAGTGCTATTGTATACATAATTGTTTTATTTCAAAAGTTATGTTATATTTTATTCGTTCCGCTGTGAGTTTCGTGTTTACTCTGATGATGATGTTCTTCTTCTTCTTCTATTCTATAAGTTCTACCTTAAGTTTCCTCACCCTCTATCTTCTTTCTATTAATTTCTTGAATTTCCAGTGCAATTTGGGGTTGGACTTGTGTTTTTGGTCAGCTCAAATTGGTCCGGATTTTCGGGTCATTACACATTCAACCCGACCGGGTTCCTGTTCTTCGAATTATTGCGTTCTTGCTTGGAGCTGAGTATGGAATGTCGCTCGATTATCCATTCAAGTTGGAGCTAAAGCTAGTCGTGCATAACCTGAGTTTTGTTATAATTCTTGCATTATCATCTAGGATGTTGCAGGTAGCGGCTCCATTGTCCTTGTTTCCATCCACGATGTTCTGAATCGAAGCCGCATGGTGCACGCCTGCTGATTGGTTTGTGTTCAATCCGAGCTGATGGTTGCTATATGGCTAAGCCAAGTTCGTCATTGCTTGAACTTCGATTTTATCGTTTCCAGCGAATTGATGATTGTTGCTTGGCCTTTCAATTGTCGTTGATCCCCCCAGCGTAAAGTCTTGAAATAAGTGAAGATCGGCCTCAGGCTTCTTAGATCCACAAGTTCAGTAGCCGTCAATCAGGCTTCTGTCACTCAACTGGGAACGGAGGCATCAAGGAGTTGAAATATGTTGTTTGTGGCTCGTATTCCATGCCCCCATCCTCGGGGGTTTGTTCTGAGTAGCAGGGTTCGAATCCATATCTTCTCTGGATTTATATTCCCTCCTCGCACCAAGAGTCGGAGTTGAGTGTGAACCGATTTATTGGTACTCATCCAGTGCTAATCTCCAGCCTCCCATCCAAGCTCCAAGGATTGAAATCAAGCAATGAATAGTTGGATTGTAGTCACCTTTATTGCTCTAGTTTTCTCTATGCATCAAAGGAAAGGTCGAGGACAAAATGGTTGCGTTACGTTCAATTATTACATGGGATATATGCAGCCTTATCTGAGCTTCCCATTCTGGAAGTAAGTTGGGATCAGCAGATGGACGTTCTCTTTGCATCTGTTTTCTGGTCTTCAAGAGGCCTGGGTCATCCTTCTGAACGTGACCCTTTGTTCGTTTTCCATTGGCATTCTGCTATTGTTGCGGATGAGGCCCTCGCGTTCTTGAGTAGTTATCTTTTGTAAACCCACATTTAGTAATTAAAATTTTGTTTCTTTCGCATTGTCTTGTACCTGCGAACATTCCATAATTAGTTATGCATTTAAACATTTGAAACACAAACGGTCAAATAAATAATGAAGCGTTATAAGTTGTCAATGCAATTGCAAATGAAAATGCCCTAAAATAGTACGTGTGTAGAGGTATGTCCCCAATCAATCATTAACTTAGTGCCTGGCTAGGACTTAGTTAAGGATTGATTAGGACCTTAATTGTTTTGTCCCCATGTCCGGACATGGACTATCCGGGCTCAACTTTCAGTCTAGCCCCGACATTCCGGCAGGGTAGGAGCCCTTGACTGGAATTTTAATATATGCCTTTATACTCTCTCTGGAGTTCGAACTCAGCTTTCAGTCTGCTCCCCGATCCTTTAGCAGGGTAGGAGTTCTTGGGGGCACCAATCCATGGTGCCTTTATACTCTCCCGATTCTTTAGCGGGTTAGAGTTCGAGCTCGGTTCTTAGTCTGTTCACCGATCCTTCAGCGGGGCAAAAGTTCTGGGGGCGCTAAGTCTCTAGCGCCATTATACTCTCCCGATCCTTCAGTGGGGTGGAGTGTTGTCAAGGAGGTTATTATCATGGTGCACCTTCACGCCCTGTGGACGTCATCTTCGTGTCCTTTATACTCTCTCTCGAATCTTAAGAGTTAGAGTGGCGGACATCATCTTCCTGTCCTTTATACTCTCTCTCGAATCTTGAGAGTCATAGTCACGGATCTAGTGGTCTTTAATCATGGCATTCCCATAACACTCATCCTAGATTTATATTCCTAGCCAAGCTTTGAGGATTAGAGTTTATCGGAAAGTGTTTTCCAAGGCTTTGCGTTCCTCCGAACAATCTACGGGAGGAGTGGTTGGCACCAAACTCCGGGTACCTACATCATTCATATCGCACGAATTAGTCATGTCAATAACTCAAGTGGCATGTAAAAGCAAATCTTATGATTGAAAAGTAAGGATATTAATGGGCACTGCTGCCCCCTGTCAGGATTCATGTAATCTGGTGGCATCAAGGATATGATCGAGCCATATAGATGGTCAAACCGCGTCCATCTGGAGTTGGACTCCGACTTTGCAATTCAACGATTTATGTGCAATTGTCTTGTGGTCTGCTACGTATGAGCCAAGGATTGGATGGTCATCTCGGATCTACCTTAAGCTATACAACTTTCTTTAGACGGAGGGTGTGGCTTTGTAAACGAGCAGTTCAATCGGGCTCGTTATGGTAATGATCTGTAATTCCTCGTGCGGGTGTTAGAAGCCTAATTGGGACCAGATCCCAGGTACATACACCATCCACAAATTAATTCATCTAAGTTAATCACATCAATTACTCATAAAGCAAGCAAATACAAGAGTCATGGCTAAAGAATAATCTGTTAAAGGAATGAGTATCATTCTGAGCGAAAATGGCATTGTACATTCATTGCGGGTCCATTTTGCTTTGCCCTATCTCTTCCGGTGAAGGAATGCCAAAGTCTCTTAGTTGATGAAGGATATCTTTTCAAACTATCGTGGGGCGGCAGTCCCAAAAATGAATAGACCTTGATCGAGGTCTTGAGATGGCAAAGACGGTTAGGTAAGTATCGCAGGCGAGTGATGAGGTCATATCTCCTTTGAATCGCCTTTTGGCCCCCATGCTTAGGGTAAGGAGGAAGTTATGACTGTATCGCTAATGGTAGCATATCATCGCATTGGTGTTAGGATGGCAATTAGCATTAGAACAATGGATTCATGCTTATAGAAACTTTTGCACTTTATATGCTAGAAAATAGGATATTGCTGCTGGTGAAATAGTCATATCTCGTAAATTTACTGCTATGCCTTCGATCCCATATCGGGGACAAGAGGATGGTATGCAGACAATCATCCAACATTTGGGCTCAAGTGTTCCAAACCTTTAACTTGCCAATCGTCGAGCAAGACTAAGGCAGTCGGTTATACAAATTTAGGATGTATCAGCCTTGAATCAGATGTAATCTCGAGCGAACCACGCTCGAATTTCTAGTTGCCCCCATTGTCTGGGGCACGAGTTTGCTTAGCATATAATCGATGAAGGGAATGGAAGCGTGAATCTTCACTTTCTAATACCAAAATGTCGTTCATCAGAAGTTTCATTCGTGTACATTTCTCATCTAGCGGGAAGTTGACTAGTGAATCTGCCTAACCATTCAGGGCGATGAATTCAGCAATGAGATTCTTCAATTTCTATCTTGGGACAACCTTCTAAGGGAAATAAGCCATGTTGCCTTGCACGTCATATCTTGAGGCATAACGAACGATGGTACGCCATTCATTCTCGTTGCCGAAAGCATTCCGTGCTGCAGGAAGTTTCTTACGGAGGTTGTCAATGATTCTCATTCGGGTGTAGTATCCAAAACTGGATCAACTACCATCTGATCAATGGTCGGAGTTCGCAGTGTCTTGATTGGGATCATCTCTATCATTTCTAGATTTTCCGAACTTTCTCACTTAGCTAGATTATTCGCCTTTTGATTTTCTGTTCGTAGGATATGAGATATGTTATAATGCTCTAATCCATCCAACGGCTCTTCTTCCTATTCTAGGTGAGCTGCGAATTGTGGTTCCTCCACCTGGAATTCCTTTCGGGGATTATCTGCAAAATTCTAGCGTTGGACCGTCGATAATTTCTTGCATTGTCTATATACAATTTCCAGATGCTTGATTTCATCTTTCATTTCGAGGGTCCATATTCTTCATCTAACATATCCTCTTCGGGAACGGTACATCCAGCAATGAAGTCGGCTAATGCTTGCCCTCATATGGACCTTTTTAGGAGGGAATTGAGATCAAACTGGTTCAACTCTATGTTCCGTTCGAGCTACTTTCCAGATGCCACAGGTCGCTGCCGGCCCTGTCGTAGCGGCTAATGAGTTTGTATCACAATAAGATGAAGTAGGAAGTAGCGGGGGAGCTTTCTCAGAATAATCAGCAAGCTGTAGACAAGCTTTTCAATCTTTGGGTAGTTGCGTTCTACCATGGCTACCTTCTTGCTCACATTATAGGCTAGTTTCTGGACCCTATCGTTCTTACCTGCAAGTGGTGCCAACTTTCCTGCCAAGCATAAGACAACTTTAATTCTTTGTTGTCCATGGATGTTTAGGATCGTTACAATTTGAACAGGGTTGATTTCGATCCTGTGTGAGCTAACTATGAGGCCAAGAAGCTTTCCTGATGCAATCGGAAAACAAACATTTCAAAGGGTTTAGCTTTATTCCAAATATTGAACATCTCTGTTAGATCTGAAACGTGATAGGTGGGTCGCTCAGACTCCACAAGAGTATCATCTACATGGACTTCCATGGGCTTTCAAGGCACATGCTTTCCCTGAACCGAGCATACGTCTTATTTGCTGTAGAAGGGAAGTAAGTTCCCTTGTTCGGGAGAGGTCTGTATGAGATTCGATTTCAAGACCTTTGTCAGGTCGGCGTCGACAGTCGGAACATGCATAGCTGCGTCATTAGATGTTACCCTTCTGCATCCCGAATCACCATCCTCTCTGGGATCTATGTCTTTGAGCAGATCATCGGGTAATTCATTTTGTGATGCTCCCTTTATTCGCAATATTGATGCCTCCTTCACACTCCATTTCATCTGGAGGGGAAGCGTCTTTGGGTTTCACGCCATCTGTGTTGCGTAGCATATTCTATGCAGCTAATAGTCAACTTCTCCAATAACTTGGTCACCATAGATCATTCCCACTCCATCTTCGGTTAGGATATTTAGCAACATGCACTAAGGTGCAATGCAGGCTCTGAATTCTGTTGGAGTGGGTCTATTTGGACCTTGATCAGATAAGCTTGAATATGATAGCATAGCTTGTGAGGCTTCAAGCAATGTTCGTGTGTCCTGTCACAAAGAAAGTAAGATTGATTCATATTTACTTTGATCTCAAAATCTTATCTCTTGACCAAGGTCATATGGTGGCTGGTGAGCAGTCAAGTTTCTATCATCTGGACAAGGATCCATATGTCCAATCATAGCCTGCGGTGGTTCAATTGGTATCTGACTCTGGGAACCAAAGTGTGTTGATCTAACCCTCGTTCGGTGGAAACCAATCTCCCTCGATGCGGTTGACGGAAAATAAGCATTTCAAAGGTTAGCCAAGCTATTCAGGGAGAAAACCAGAGAACATTTGTCTTTCGTTACAACATTCGAGTGGAGGGTAACTTTGTAGTGCCAAGATCCTTATTTGCTATCGAACATCCCATCATTGAGAATCATGGTCATTGGGATCTTCTAAGTCATCTTCCGAATAGTGTCCAGATTGTTCTCTGTTAATGGCATCTGGGACTTCATCAGCTGGACATGTTTAAGTCATGTAAACTAGGTGGTCACTACTCGTCTAGGAACATCATCAGTTGCATTGGTGAAATCTATACACCATCGGGGCTCTGGAGGAGGAGGCTGTTGTAATACAATCACTATCTCGTATACCATCATAGCCGGCATGCCGAATCTTTTCAATAGCTCCTCACATTGAATAACATTAATAAATAGGTGTAATGACCCGCATTTTCAGTGGTATAATAATTAATTTATTTAATTATTTAAAAGGTGATTAAAAGGATTTAATGGTTGTGGAATTAAATAATATTGAATATTTAATTAAAATAATAATTAAATAATATATTTAATTCTGAAATAATTAGAATTGGCTGAAATGGCGATATGGTGTGAACTGGGTCGTCTGTGATATTTAATTCAGCTTGGAATTGAATTTGAATAACGAATATATTATATAAACGACAGTTTGAACGTAGAGTTATAATATAATTAAAATCAAGCTCGAAATGGCGCTGCAGTTCGTAAATTGACGATTCGAACTTCAACTGAATGTACAGGATTCGTTTTAAGCCGGATTTCTGTGAAATAAGAAACATGTGGAGCTGGTGGAGTATATCTTTCTAGTGGAAGAGAAAATTCGGGATTTCGTCGGGTAGATTTTGATTTACGTCCAAATCAAATTTTAGAAAAGTCGCTATGGAATTCCTTTATAATTTATAAAGAAACTATTCATATTTTAAAAAGGAATTTCAATATAAATCGGATATCGGGTTAACCCAGATTTGAAATACCAAGCTAGAAATTCATATAGGAATATTATAGAGCTGTATGGTATTCCACTGTGAATATATATACGATAATATTAATTTATTAATATTTAATTTAATTATATTTAAATAGATTTATATATTTAAATGGGTCATTTAGGACTTTAAAAAAATAGCCACTTTTGCAAATGAAGTCGGAATTCGACGAAACAATTTTGTTGGATCTGCAACTTCAAATTATTGCTGATTTCAGTTTCCGTGATTTTCAGAGTCACTGTGTGGCCGTATGGATTTTTAGAGTGAAAAACAGTCAGTAAATTGACCTTTAAAAATTCGCTATGTGAGCATACGAAGTCGGAATTCGACGAAACCAGTTTCGTTGGGACCGTAATGTCAAGTTGTGGCTACATGTCCAGTTTCGTGATTTTTGGGTATCACGGGTGATCATAGGAATTTTAGAGGACAAATATATACAGCATTTGATTATAAATAAATATTATAATCGAATATAATATTATAAAATCCTCTATAAATACCCAAACTAAATTTCTAAACCTAAATTTTTCCTTCCACGGTCAAACTAAAATCCGCCTCCATCTGTTCTTTCCCAAACGCGAAACATTCCCCTTTGAAAATTCAGAAGAAATCAAATAAAAATCTATAAAATAAAGTAGCTTTATATGTGAGGTTCTCTTGAGTTGCTCTTCATTTTCATGTAAAGATTTATGGGTTCGAACGCCAGTTTGGTGTTGCTGGAAATCGTGTGTGAGTCTAGGGTTCGATAAATTGTGAAATAGGAAGCATCGATATGAGTTTAAGTATGGTATTGGGGTTCGGATGGGAGTTAGCATCTCGTTGCAATTTGTTTGAGTGAAATTGTGACTAAAAAGTGTCGAGCTATTCACTGTGTTGGTCGGCGGAAGCTTGAGCGCGAGAGCAAAGGTGGGTGCGAGTTGCCTATGAAGGGTATGGTGTGATGGAGTTTTGAATGAGGATTATCGCGGTGGTATCGGTTTGATTTTCAAGTGAATGGGGAGGGAGAACCGTGGAAGAGAAAAGCACCGAAATAGATTTGAGGGAGGAGCAGGTTACGGATTTTCTTATTTGGGGAAGACAAGGTTTGGGTACGGGTCTAGTGGAAGGGAGATGGGCCAAGGGTATTTGGTAAGGCTTGTTATTTAATTTAAATAGAAATCAAGTTTAAATCAAATGAGTACATAACTTGTAAAGAATATAACTTGACCATACGATGCCAGATTGACGAACCATAAGTTGCGTTGGGATCGTAGGGAGGAGGGCTACACCAGGGAGCTGACTGGGAGTGGATTCGAGCTTGTTTGAATTTATGGTGAAATAAATTGTTTGATTCAAATCAAACAAACAGTTTATCGTTCTTTAACGATGAACTGCAAAAGTGAGTAAATCTCACTAACTCTGAACAATTTATAATTTCATGTTATATTTTTAGAACTGTTAAATATTGGCTGATTGACTGTGTGTTGACTGTTTGATTGAACTGCTAGTCAGTTAGTGAATTTCTATATTGATTCTGTTTAACAGAATATATCATATGAGAGTGAAAGTGATGTTGATTTTATTGTATAAATTCTGTGGATGCAGGGAAACAGGTTGGAGGAATCTGACTGGATTCCTCAACAGTTATTTTATTGTTTTCATATATTGTGATATATGACGCGATTTACAATCTGTTGTTGATTATATGTGTATGGACGATATTGGACATCGTAACTTGATATGTTAAACACCATAACATACCGGAATATTGAAAAGAGAATATTTATAAATAAATCATTTTATAAAAGAGAATACTTATAAAGTGAATTATTTATTTAAGATAAATAAATAAGACATTAAATGGATTATTTATTTGGTAAATAAATTAGATATTATAAAGGGATTATTTACTTCGGAAGATAAACAGGATTAAATCAAAGGAGAAATATTTGTGAAATCAAATATAAAAGGAAAATATTGATGGAATCAAATATAAAGGAGAAATATTTGTAAAATCAAATATAAAGGAGAAATATTTGTGAAATCAAATATAAAAGGAAAATATTTGTGAAAGCAAATATAAAATAAAATATTTGTTAAATAGAATTGAAAGGAGTTAATCGGTTTGAATTAATCAAATAGAGTTATTCAAATGGAGTTAATCAAAATGAGTTAGCGAAAGGGATAAATCAAATGAGTTAGTCAAACCAAGTCAAAGGAGTTAATCAAACCAAGTTGATCGAATTGGTTCAACCAGATTAATCAAAGGAGTTAGTTAAACGAGTTAACCAAAAGGAGTTAGCCAAGTCGAGTTAATCAATTGGAGTAAATCAGTTATGGTTGATCAGTCAGAGTTAATCAATTAGAGTTGACCAGTTAGAGTTGATCAGTTAGAGTTAATCAGTTAGAGTTAGAATTAACCAATAGAGAATTTAAATAGAATTAATCGAATTGGAATAAATCGATTAGAGTTGGTCGAATAAGGAGTTATCGAATATTAGTTATTTGAATAGAATTAAAGGAGTTATCGAATTAGTTATTCGAAAGGAGTGAATCGAATATGGTTTATTCAAATAGAGTTAAAGGAGTAAATCGAATATGGTTTATTCGAATAAAGTTAAAGGAGTAAATCGAATATGGTTTATTCGAATAGAGTTAAAGGAGTTAATCGAATTTAGTTTATTCGAATAGAGTTGAAACGAGTTAATCGAATTTAGTTATTCGAAGAAGTGAATCGAATAGTAGATATTCGAAGTAAGATAATCGAATAGTAGATATTTGAAGTAAGATAATCGAATCAGAGATATTCGAAGTAAGATAATCGAATCAGAGATATTCGAAGTGAGATAATCGAATTAGAGATATTCGAAGTGACATAATCGAATCAGAAATATTCGAAGTGAGTTGATCGAATCTAGTTATTCGACAGGAGTTAAATCGAATAAGATTTATTCGAAGAAAGAGATTATCGAATATAAGTATTCGAAAGTAAGCAAATCGAATATAAGTTATTCAGATGTAAGTTATTCGAATAAAAGTTAATCCGGTAAGAATTAAATTGAGTTAAAGTTAATCGAATAAGAGTTATTAGATTGGAGTTATTCGAATAAGAGTTATAGAATAAGAGTTAACCAAATAGGAGTTGATAAATTAGTTGTTCGTTATTTATTCGAGTTAGGAAATAAGAGTTAGATTAAAGCTAATATATTTCAGAAGCAGGAGATTATAACACCACTGTTATAATCAAATGATTCTGTAAAGGAGTTGAACTCGTAAATTATATCTGGAAGTCACGTAAGGAAGTGTTAAAGGGTGAAAAGATGAACTTACCCAATTTGAAATGTTGTTCAGTTAAGGTCTGAGAGATAGTTATGCCCAACTTGATTGACTTCGTTTTAAATTTAGAAATAGTTAAGGTTCGAGAGTGAAAGTGGTTAAGCGATTTAGTAAATAAGTATAGTGGTTTGAGTTGTCATCGTGATGTTGATTTAAACATCTGTTAAATCCAAGTAAAGAAGATTTGGAAATGTTTTCCCAATAGAATCTGAAACGAAATCAAATATTGAAATTTGAAATATGAATTAGAAAAGGAAATGTTCATGTATAAGGAGTTAAGAAATAGAGTTAAACTAAATCAGAATTTGACTGGAGACTTGTTAAGTTGAATGGTTTCCTAAATGTCTATCTGATGTTGGTTTCGACCTTCGGGATTGGTACTTAGGGAATTGTTCTTATACTAGTTTACAATCAGAGACTGAGAGTTGTAGAAGAATAGTGATACGTAAATAAGTTATGGAAATGTTTTCCAGTGTTAACGTATATTTTCTAACCATAGAAAATAAGGAAATATGAATATATATATATATATGATTGATGATTGATTGATAGAATTTCCATCTGGAAATAATATCGTTGTTTGCACACCTGTTTTTCTTTGATGGTTAAATCACAGACTGTCGAAGTTTTGACCATTTTAACATTGTTAATATAGAGAGACCGGTTGGATTATTATCCAAAGAACCACTCTGTATTGGCATAAGCGTTGCGAATCATATATGCCAAAGAAAATTGAAGACGGGGTAAAGTGCAAGGGCTTTTGTACAAATCTTAGATAACGGTGCCTAAGATGGATATACTGAATAGTGCCTTCGGTTCATCCTGTTCCTGGATGACTTGTATGGATGAATGTCTGACAGAGTATTTCCAGAAAGGTCACGTACATTGATTTCTTCAACCGTACCAAGAGTGGAAGCGGAGAAGGAAACATCTTTAGCTAACACGTAATGTACTATTATAGACATCGATTAGTGATTTTCGATGGATCTGACAATGTGGCATTCGAAGTGAATCTGATGTGATGATGAAGCGTAACCTTAAGCCTCATCAACCGGTAAATGACAAAAATCGGGCAGGCAGCATGGCTAAGTCGGTCGCTCCGAAGTAGGGTGTGTAATCACTTGATCTAGAGTTTCATTTACTTCTAAAAATCTATTGTTGATGCTGTCCCATTCGGGAAACGGTTGCTGATCCCAACCGTTGGTGATATACATTCGATACACTCAAGCGAAATGAGTGGTCGGTCATGTGTGGCCGGGTTGCAAGATGTTCTTATTGAACCCAGTGTATTCCTCTCTAGAGGTACACTAGCGAAAGATGGTTCCATACCTTGTCATAGTTGGAAATCCATTACCCAATACATGCTTGCGGTTTTGATTTGTATACTATATATATATAACGTGAGATGAAAGCGTTTTTGCTAGATGATTATCATATTGTGGTTGACAGACATTATTATAATATCAAAAGGTTTTTGATATAAAGATATTTTGGATTCTCATAAGGGAAAAACCCGTTCCGTTATACGGCATGGTCTTATGAGATATCGTTTACTTGTTCCAACTGTTTTAAACTGTTTTACTCATACCGGTCCCATGACTGACCCGGAGTTTATTTTGTTTTGTTTCCCTAAACTCTTGGGTGCCCAAATTTTGTATGGGCAGTAAAGTAGTCAGGATTTTACAGATATACTTAGAGAGCTTGGAGCAGGAGGCTTCAGGATCATATAGCTATTGTTTATTTCCGTTGTGTTGTAAGTGTTGTACTTTGATAATGATGTGTATCCAAGTACAGATGTATATTTCAAGTTATGTTATATATATTATATGTTATTCGTTTCACTGTGAGGTTCGTGCTACTCTGATGTTGTGTTCTTCTTCTATTCTAAGTTTCTATCTTATCTTTCTTCACCCTCTGTTTTCTTTCATTAATCATCCAGTATTTTCGACTCTTGATGTTCGATATGTGTTGTATATCGGATAATCAAGATCGCTAAATTTCCGGGTCGTTACAATAGGTGTTATGGCTGTAGGAAGAATTCCCGTCGTTGCCAATTTGCTGTCGATTTCCTCATACTATCTACTGAATCTCAGTTGATAAGCCTTAGTGATTATCGTAGGACAAAAACGTACTCCGAGCCGAAGGCGAGCCGTGCTCCGAGCCGAAGGCGAGGTCATCAGCGGATCTGGGGCCCCACAGTCCCGGCGGCTATCGATCTAGCCGGTTAGGTCGAAAATGTGGGCACCGCACGATTTTTTCGATTTTGGAAGATGGAGCCTTTTCTGAAATGATCCAAAAATTGTATTTTTTCCAAAAACTGTCACTTTTTTGGGTCGGTTCGTGACCCTTGTTCGCCATCAAATTTCTGGATCGCGATTCGCTATTGTCCTCCGGTTCATGGTTCGGATCATCGGCTGAATCAGTGCCTTTGGATCGGGTCGCGGATCATTATCCAGGTCGAGTCTTGAAGGTCACGTCGGGCGGTTCGCGATAGCTCTTCTTGCCCGGGTCGTGGAGGTCATTCTTCGAGCCGTGAGTTGGTTCGTGATCTGAAGCTGAATTGTTAATGTTTGGCTCATGGATCTATTTCGTGACTCCCCATTCGTGAATCATCAGCTCGTGCATGTTTAGCACGTGGCACCCATTCGTGATGGTTTGCCAATTCTGTTCATGAGCACACCTCCACTCGTGAATGGGGGGAACGAGACAGCCGAACCCACTCGTGAGCATGTGAATGTATATCTGGGAAGAATCACGAGCTACATGAGCCACTCAGAAATATGAGATAACCTGCTCCAACCTGCTCATGCACCCCATTCTTCATTGGCCTTATTCGCCAGTGAAGTTTTAGTTTCCTTAGCTTTCTTCGAAGGCACGAAGATCTGATTTTCTCAAATCAAAGGAATCCTCAAAAATGGTAGAAATGCGGACTGTTTTCTTCAAACTTTCAAACCCAAATAATAGAATAGCGATCCGATAGGCTGAGAATTCAGTTCTCAGTGAAAGCACCAAAATGTTAGACCAAAAAATGGTCCTAACACCCAAGTTGTCATATTTAGAGCATAGGATATGAAGAAATAACCGAAAAATACAGGAAAAAGCAAGACAACAAGATTTTTATAGTGTTTCGGCGTTAACGAGCCTACGTCCACTTCATATTTTCTCATTTCATTCACTGATTACAATTACAATGAATATTGTCTCTCAATCACCTGAATCTAATGAATATTTCTCTCTGAATTCATAAATTTTTTTGAGAAAAATGGTGCTTATTCATGGAGAATATTGGTCATGGCAGCCATGGACAAGGAGGTGCCAAAAGTCCCCTGAAAATGCCCTCTGGAGGTGTATTTGTAGTTGTAGGAGAGCCCATATGTTGATCAGGTCGTGGTAGGACACGTGGCACCCGATCCGGGGAAGTAGGAGCAATCATAGCCTCGAGAATAGGTCAAAATCTACATGCGTAGTAGCGGGTCCTGGTCGTGGTTCGTGGTCACGGTTCATGAGCCGGGGTGGTGAGCTGGTAATGGTCGTGATGGCGATGGTCAGCATGTATCGTCACGAACCGACCTCGGGAGGGGAATACAATCCGACCCCAGGGGGTGGTCACGATCCGACCTCGGGGGTGGTCACGATCCACCCCCAGGAGGTGCTCACGAACCAGTCTTCAAAAATGCCAAAATCCATGTTTTTGATATTTCTGCAGCGTTCACGGAAACAGACATAACTTCCAAACCGTAAGGACGATTGGACCAAATGAAAGCTCTACTTGAAGCTAATTCAGAGGGCTACAAGTATTTGATGTGTTTAGATCCAAATGAGGTCGTCTGATAGGGGTTTTGGTCCAGTTTATACTAATGTTGTGATTTTAACCAAACTGCCCTGTGTCTTCTGATGACGCTTCCAATGCCGGAGAGCGATCTTATCCAGAGATTCCATATGTGACAGCATTTTCCAAAAAGTGTGTTAACATGATCTTTGCTTTGTGTAGCCTGGTCACAAAGCAGGCTAACAGAACCAATATCCTATCAAGTGCCAATTCTACAAATCTAAGGGCTCATGAGCCTCCGGTTTTAGCAAAGGGGGAGGATGAATAATTGGAAGCATTATACTTAACTTTACAAGTCGACGAAACAAGGAGGTCAATCGAAGAAAATTCAACCCAAAGAATGTTTTGAATGGAAACCTATCACATGAAGTTAAAGGTAAAGGAACCTTCCGAGTTTGGTAGCAAGAATAAATCCTTATCTGAATCGCAAACCGTTTCTGTCTCACAAAACGACGATCAAACCTCAAGGGAGACGACCAGTGCAGAGAGAGATATGCCCCCACCGCTTAAGCCAGATGTTGTAGTAGTAGGTAAACCCCTAGCTCTAACACAACCTCTATTCTTGGGTTATGAAGATGAGAGTGCCGAAAAGATTAAGGTTCTAGAGTGAAGGGTGCTTGAAATGAACACCCTATGAGAGAAAACTCAGTCACAAGAAACTCCAGGAAAACCTATTTCACAAAGTGATCACAAAGGAAGCTCAACCAACAAAGACAAAGGGCGGTATAGAAGCTTAAAGGCTGGGGAATCTGGTTCCAAAAGCTCGTACTGTGGAAACCAAGACACCTACCGTGGAGACATGACAGAAAAGACTATTACAAGTTTATTTGAAAGCAAGGGAAAAAGAGCCTTGGATTAGCACATTCGTAAAAATGAAAGAATAGCACCTGTTACTGATAAAGCTAAGAAAACAGTTGTACCATCATATATGAATGTTCCAATAAGATGCTATGAAGCTGCCAATCCAGCAAACCAGAAGTGAGAGAATCTTCAACCTTAACAAGAAAGGTGGATGACGAATTGGAAATATTGTGCCTGGCAACACAAATTGATGCTACTAGAAGATTCATCGAAGCAGACTTAGCCCGACTGGCCTCAAATATAGCACCTTGTGAAGTAGAATTAAGAGTAGTGGCACCTGAAGAGTTCAATAGCCAGTTCAAACCCTTATCGTATCTACAAACCATCCTAGCTTTACGAAAGGACATCAGAATGACGATAGAAGCAACTAGTTCAGAGAAGAACATAAGCCTTTAGCCACTAGAAGAAAGGGAAGCATGGAAGACTAAAACTCCGCTTAGTATAAAGATCCCACACCTTATATACGATGGAACTACAAACCCCCAAGAACACATGGCGCCTATGAATGGTGTATGGATTTTCATGACGTTTCCGGGATTATGCGATGCCAAATGTTTCCACTAACACTACGATAAGCAGCTGCTAAATGGTGTCGTCGATGTCAAGAGAAAGACATCCACTCTTGGGAACAATTCTCCCATGACTTCTCTGCACAATTTTGTAGCCATAAGACTGCAGTAGTGGACTATCCTACTGTTATAAGCATAAAACAGGGGGAAGACAAATCTCTAGTTGACTACATAAAATGATTCAATGCTGAAGCTTCAAAAGCAGAGGGTCGGAAACCGCGATAAGGTTTTTTCCATTCCATTCAGGACTGATTGAGGAAACACCTTTCTGGGAAGAGCTATATATACGTGGGTGCAAAGACTTGCCAAAATTCTATCAATAGGAAATTACATTCATTCACATGGAAGAGTTATATTATTCGAAATGAAGGATCAACGGTAGCAAGGAAGACAGGAAATCTCATGCTTATCAGAGTCTTCAGGATGGGAAGCCTATATTTCATGAAGATAAAAAGAATCCAAAGGAAGAAGGACTAAGTGAACAGGCCCGTTTCACACATATATGCAATGATGAGGGAGAAAGTTAACTTTCCCATTCCCTTCATAGCCAAGAATTGTCCAGAGCCTGTCGAAGGCGGAGAATATTGCGTATATCATAAAACAAACAGGCACAAAACTAACAAGTGTAAAGTGCGGGAAGGTATAATACAGGGGTTAATCCGGGAAGGACATCTAGACGAATTCATCAAAGATAGATTGGAAGCTACTCAACAACCACTTAACCCCCAGACAGATGCCTTTACAGCAGTAACCACTTCCACATTTATTTTTGATGGGAAAAAATGTCGAAAACACTAAAGATTCTTGTTACTAGAAATTGTAGTTGTGGTCAGAAGACCAAGTAGAAGAAAGCAGTAAATGATACAAAGGATTTATAGTGGTTCGGCCACGGTAGAGGCCTACGTCCACTTTGGAAAGGCGTTGGAATATTATTAATCAATCAAGAATTACAAAGTAGAGGCATGCTCATGAAATTTCATTACATTAATTTTCATAATTGTCGTAGGCTGGGTATTTGGGAAAAAGACTATTTAGTCCTTCTTCTTCCTCAAATAGGAATGCCATTAATGAGGCTCATGAAGATCATTGAAGGTCCTAAGTGATGAAAATCCAGCCACTTTGAAGTGTGAGGCTTTGGGCTATTTATAGGGGAACGGTTAGGTAGGATTAGGAAGGAGTGGGTAGGAAAGGGGGACCACATGTAGAAATTTGAACCCGCCAACCGCACATGCATGAATTTCGAACCCGGGCCTAGGTGCGAAATTTCGCACCTACTGGATGCGAAATTACGCGCCTGCACGGTGTGAAATTTCACACCTGCTGGATGCGAAATTTCACACCTGTGGGGTGCGAAATTTCGCACCTGTAGGGCGCGAAATTTCGCACCTGCAGGACACAAAATAACGCACCTGCAGGGCGTGAAATTTCACACCTGCAGGGCGCGAAATTTCGCACCTGTAGGGTACGACATTTCGCACCTGCTGGGCGCGAATTTCGCACCCTTCCAGGTGTGAAGTCCCCTTTACGGAGGGTGCGAGGGCCTTAGGTTTGGGAACTTGAGGCTTAAAACTCCTTCCGGGTCTGAGGCCTTAGTTTGGGAATGTTCTTTGGGTCCTGCGTGGTTCTGAGTGGTACGGTCCCTCCTTAATTTTGCTACCTTCACTCCTAAGCGTTCCTCTCGGCCATAGCTTCACATGACGCATTGAGTTGAGCGTGTCTAATGTACTTTTTGGAACCAGACCAAAAAGTCGGTTAACATTTTCCCACCAAAGTACGTCTTGTCTTGGCATGATGTGCTTTGTAATTGGTTGAGATGATAGCAGGGCCATTGATTAATCCTGTAAATTAAAGGAAAACAAGCATTTAGCTATTGGGCCTGTTCGCTCTGGATTTGCGAACGAGCCATTGTCGAGGTGTGAGTCGTACTCAAGTCACTCAATATCCACAATGTGTTGTCTCCGTGGGTGCACGGGAGTCGGTATGCATGCGCACGGAGTACGTATATGAGTGAGCGTGGCACAATGTCTCGAACCTAGAGGTGCGAATTTTTTTTCTTTTAGGGATGTGAACTTTCAAACTCAAGGAGGTTCCAAATTTCGAGCCCAAGGGGTTCGAATTTTCGAACCCCTTGAGGTTCGAAATTCCGAATCCAAGAGGTTTGAATTTTGAACCCTTAGAGGTTGGAAACTACGAACCAAAGGGGCTCGAATTTTCGAACCCCTGGAATTCGAAATTTCAAACCCGGTAGGTTCGAAATTCTCGAACCAACCCTAGAATACAAAGCGACGAACTTTCCTTTTATAAATAGGCCTCCCCCTCATTTTCTTCCTTCTATTATTTCCTTCCCGGGTCGCCATTGTTGTAAAAGCTCGAAGATGAAAATTTCAAACTCGAAACTTTCGAACCGGAATTAGGTAATGCTTAGGGTCGAGTGAACGAGGAGGAAGGAGGTCGAAGGGCCATGGCGTTGCCGGAGGAGGTCGATGCGAGAGGCGGAGCTACTGAGCCTCTGGAGAAGGCATGGAAGTTCGAACCCTGCTGAGATTAAAGTCTCGAACCTCCATAGATTCGAATTCTCGAACCTTTGGGTTCGAATTCTCGAACTTTTGAGGTTCGAATTTTCGAACCTGGTGAGGTTCGAAACATCGAACCCTGACAGGTTCGAAATTTCGAACTCGGGAGGTTCAGATTCCTGAACCCTCAGCTTCGAGTCATCGAACCCGGTGGAGCTCGAAATTTCGAGCCCGGAGGGATCGAAGTTTCGAACCTTGAGGGGTTCGAAATTTCGAACTCTGAGGGGTTCGAAATTTCGAACCCATCGGTTCGATATTTCGAACCTGGAGGAGTTCGAAAATTCGGACTTCGAGGCCCGGAGCATTGGATTCTGAAATGGACTGGCACCTTTCTCTCTTGCCTAGGACTTTGACCTCCGGACTACCCATCTTCAGATTTACATATCAGTCATACGACCATGTGTTTAGCGCTAATGTATACACTAGTGGTTGCGCGAGCATAGTTTCGAACCTTTCACATAGGATAGAACATACGTTCGGACTGGGACTTGAACTGTTGGACTGTTTCGAGCCTTTCCTTATGTTACTTTTCTTTGAATAACACTACACACATATGTTAGTCATTACCAACATGAGGGGTAAAGGTCACTTTACTGCAAGTATTAATACTGATGTGTTGAAGTATAGTTAGAAATGCAAACAAGATCGAAGACTGGAAAGTTCTCAGAGGCCAAGGCTTCCCTGTCCTCACCACACACATCTAGCTCTACCCCTATTGGTAACTCGTCTGGCAGCATGCTTGAGACTACTGAAGGATCGGCTCCTTCTCACACAGCCAGCCCGCCTGGATAATCTGATCACGGGGAACAAACTGAGAGGAGGCATTCCTCGGTTGTAACTGAGGAGGTTGGGAACGTGGACATTATGAGTGAGGATGCGCCAGCGCCTCCGGTGATCCCGGGCATGTTGCCTGACGCGATAATCTTGGAGAATCTGATTGATTCGGTACCATCGTGCATGGACGCTAGAGCAGTTAGAAAAATGGCTGCATGCTTCAACATATCGGTGGGTGAAGCCCACGCCCTTAGAAGGGATGGCAGAGCTCAGGCGCCGCCCGAGGGTCTCACTGCCTTGAACAGACAGGCTTGCTTTGCCGGGTGCGTGCCCTCGGCCAATGACTTCATTCGGAACATGCTATGCTATTTTCGCCTTTCACCATCGCAACTGCACCCGAATGCTTATGCTTTGCTCCTGGGCACCTACGTTCTTTACCATGTGTTCTTGCAACGGGAACCAATTGGAGAAGATATCCGATACTTTTTTCATCTAAGGAGAATGAGCAATGTCGCACCCTCTCAATGGTTTCTAGAAGCGACACCTATCACAATTTTTTTTATCGGGAAGTGGCGCAGGCTATTAATGATTAAGTATGAATGGTTCTTTGTTCGGTGCCCACTCGGGTTTGTGAAGAGATGGATAGAAGGGAGTAAGTATTCCTCTAACTTTGTTACTTGCTCTAAATTCCTGGATCCCCTATCTCATTTTTCTTATAACTAGATCATGGCAGGGAATCCGGAGGCACCTACCGGTGACGAGTATCGGCAATGCCTTAATGCTTTGCGAGCGATACCGGAGAATCTTCGCAATACCGACACTATGACAAGTCATGAGCGCCTTCACCACGTCGGGTCGATTCCTACTGATCGGGTTGTGATTACGCCCGCAGTTGCAAGCAGTGCACCAAAGGAGATAGTGGCTACAGGTTTAGCTACCGTTGGGCGGAAGACGAAGGTACCCCCTATTGGAGGGGAACTATAAAAGATTGCCCAACCCCAAGGAGATGTGCGCGGAGGCGACGCTCACGGTCAGGAAGAGGCTGCCAGACACGGGGGGTTGTCGAGCGCTCCTGTCCGGCCTCCATCGGGAGAGGGGGAAGGAACGTTAGATAGATCGCGGTCCCCGCAACCCACTCCGAGACCGTCGCCTCCCTTGAGGACGCGGGGAAGTTTGATGACTTAAATAAACTCGACCTGGTGTTGACTCCATGGCCGAATACAACGAGCATGGAAGAGCTAACCCTTCCTACGGAGGGATTAACTTCATCATGCAGGCCACAATATGGTCTGTTGAGAGAACACTTAGGGCATACACTCATATATACTATAGATGTTTGCCCGCGCGTGTGACTTGGTGGACGAGGTTACGGACGTAGGGACCATTGACGCCCCCCGAGCTCTTCCTTCGAAAGCTTTAGGAGATCGACCAGTTTATATGATGTCCCACCCCACCAAGACAGTGTAGTGAACATTAGGGTAGGGATCGATCTCGGTGATCCCCGACCCCTCCTCCTCCTTCTATTCGCATGTCTACGGGAGATTCTCGACTTAACCTAGGAAGCTCCCAGCCTTTGCCTGCGATAGCTCCCCGCATACTACCACTTTAGCTCCCATTCAACCTGTTAGGGGGAGAGAGTAGTCGTCTGGCCAGCCAAGACCGGATAAAGAGATCACAATGGAGGTACAAGATGTGACGGAGCCTCAGGTTCAAGAGCTTTCACTGGAGGTTCGGAGGGCGTTTCTGAAGCATCATTTCCCTCGACATTACTTTGATGAGCTGTTCTTTCTCCCCGAGCTCCGCCCAGTCCCCGATAGAGATCCGGGGAGGTATGGATGCATGTACAACTGCGTACTATCAGACCAACGAGCTCACCAATTATTCTTTTCACCTTTCGGAGCTGATCAAGAAGAAGAACCTGGAGTTTCTTAATCAGCAACTGACCATTGATTGTGAGAAGACCTCCATTTCTAACCTAGAAACCAAGATAGGTAAGCCTATCTGTTATGTCATGGTTACTTGCCTGTTATCCTTCGCGTTTTCAAATTCTATCTTTCAATCGTGTTATCGCAACGGAGCTGAAGCAAGCCCATACGATTCTGAAGACGGAGGTTGCGCATGACTGTGAGACCTTTAATGATACAGTAAGTCGCTTGACCATCGAGA
>JASFAX010003215.1:0-43246 GCA_030737875.1 Allium sativum | reverse complement strand
TGGAGGTTGGGCACTTCTTTGCCCTTCGACATGTGTCAGATGCCTACGAAACTATGGTGAAAAGAGTGAGAAGAGATTCCAAGAGAGAATCAAAAGATAGTGCATATGTCTTTGGGGAATATGCCTTTTAATTAAAACAAAATTTTCTTGAAAATTTGCTTCTTTGTAAATGTTTTGAAAATAATTTCAGAAGGTTTTTGAAAACTTTTGCCCAGTCTGGTAACCTTCTGCTCTGATACCAAATGTAACACCCCACATCTGTTAAGGTCACTCACAAAGGGAATGCCTTAACTTCAATGGAGTATTATGGGTACTGGAACAGAAATATTACAAGACAGACATATATAAAACAACGGAAAGTAAAGTGGAAGTACTTCAAATCATTTATTAAATAGAAATGTTTACAATAAAAAGCCCATCAACTTCCAACACCCAAATACATAGCTAAAATATCTATCTTGCTCAAAAACAAAGAAACATAAAAATAAGTTATAGTATTCCCCAAGCAAAGCAAGCCATAGCCAAGAGAAATCCAAGTCATACATGAAAGAGCCTTGGAGCTTGGTAAGATCCGAACTAAGCTGTATTCCCACCCTGTGAACCTGGGGGGGGGGGGGGGGGGGGAGGGGGAAACGGAAGAAAAAGAGGCGAAACAAAACGGGTTAGTCATAAAGACTGAGTAAGTCCTAGTGACTTTCAGCATAAAAATGAGTAAAGATAACATGGCATGAATAAACTGAAAGCAAACATAAGCATGATGACAAGGTAGGCAGGATAAACTAAGATAACAAGATAAACTATGGTAACAAGATAAACTAAGGTAACAAGATAAACTTTGGGCACGATGAAACAAGTATAACATCCCATAATTCCTATCAAGTATCCCACCGCATGGTTTCTATCAAGAGTAACATCGCAAGGTTTCTAAGCTTTACCATTAAAACGATATCTATTTGCTCTGCACCGCCTAACTAGCATCCTCATAAGTGTCTTACATTGAATGATCCGTATTCCTACTAGTGTCCCAACTAGTGTCCTGTGTAACAAGGATCCGTACCCCCTACTAGTGTCCCAACTAGTAGCCCGTGTTATATAATAATTACAACGTGATCCCAATCCCCGCAATTATGGTAGCCTTCAGGTGTACATCGATTATGAGGATTCCACCTCGATCACCCCAATAGCCATGTATATATTCGATGCACCCTTACTACCTTATCGATCGGCTCCCAACTTGACCTAGTTCTCGTTTGTGTCACACGGACCCCTACTTGTAGATACCTGTGCTGGTCCCACCATGGGGTGTATCAAGTCCCATGGTGGCAACCCTGACACAATCAAGATGCACAGCTTTATACCTACTGATGCCCAGTGGCTAAATTTTCTGCGCCGAAGTGTGTGCACGCCCGCACTCCGTTAGAACCTGCACTGCTGCACCAACCACCGCTAATTTGACCTCTTATAATCAGCCCAGTAATCGTGCCCCACCCTGCCTAGCTTAGGGTTCCGTTGATACCTAATGTGGGTTACTGCTGAAATGGGTCCCCGTTACTAGGTTTTTCTAATGGTTAAGTCTGTGGGCCTATATTATCTGATATTACCCACCAACCCTGATGTGTACTTAACCCCGCTACTGATTCAAGCATGTGTATTTAATGGTTAAGTGTATGTGGGCCTATATTTATTAATAATACCCACCAACCCGATATGTACTTAACCCTTCTACTCGTTACGTTACCATGGTTAAGTGTTTACCTTAGTTAACTTAACCTTTCTCGCTTATTATGTTTGATTGGTTAAGTGTGGTTTATTAACTTAACCCCGTTCGTCTATCTGGTTACATTGGTTAAGAATTTTCTTGTTAACTTAACCTCACCCACTAGTCATATTATAATGGTTAAGTGTTATCAACTTATTCAAGTTAACTTAACCCACCCGTTTGTCCTGTTATGTTGGTTAAGTGTTACTACTTAACCGCAACCACTTGTCTAATTAACCCATTGTATTGGTTAAGTGTTCTCATTAACTTAACCTCACTCTCTAGTCCAGTTTAATCATGTTATAATGGTCAAACATTTGCTTAACCTTACCCACCCCCGTAGTCAACATATTAAATTGGTTAAGTGTCCAGATTAACCTAACCTTACCTACCAATTTAGTTAACATGTTGAAATTGGTTAAGTGTTCTAGTTAACTTAACCCTACCAATCCTAGCTCAACTCTAATTGTCTTATTAGAGCCCCAACCTCTCACATTGGACAGATATT
This sequence comes from Allium sativum, assembly GCA_030737875.1. Lineage (NCBI taxonomy): Eukaryota > Viridiplantae > Streptophyta > Magnoliopsida > Asparagales > Amaryllidaceae > Allium > Allium sativum. Next base: position 40,979 of record JASFAX010003215.1, on the reverse strand, counting down.
GTTGTGGCTGCCTGTGTGTCGGTCGGGTCCGGGCAGTCTTACGCCACAACTCAGTCTAACCTCGGGTCTTTATTGGGCCCAATGCTTAGCCTCCCACATTGGATAGGTATTGTTGTGATTACTAGAAAACCGGGCGGGTCCGGGCAGGTTTACATCACAACTCAATCCAACCTCGTGCTAAGCATATTTGTATTTTCTAATTTACGTTAATTATGTAAATTATTCAAATTCAAATTACTGCCCAATTTGTTTCCAATCAATCTCATTAATTTAGGTATATAATTAATACCATTTTATGCCATAAATCACTTATGTGATTAATGACTAATTTATGGCAAGTTTCCTAAAAATTACCAATTATCTTTATGTCCATAATTTACATTAGTCAACATTTACTATTATGGCCCACCTTCCCTTTAAATCATGTTTATAATTTTTGGTATGTAAATCATACCAAATTAAATGTCACTAACCATGATTGTGCTAAACACGACAATTACATGTTAATTAACATACGCCCACATTCCAAATTACATGCCCATTAATATATGTACCCAATTCTAGTTGGTTTACATATGTCTAATTCTTGCATGTTTACATGTATGCCAAGTTTATGCCAATTTACGCATATCAAGTTCTAGCCAAATTACACATATATCAAGTTCCATGCCAAATTTCATATGCCAATTTATATATGCCTAATCCTAGACAATTTACATATATACCAAGTTTCATGCCTTTTTACATATGTCAAGATTCAGAGTTTACATGTTTACAAAGCTATGCCTAATTTACATAGGTCAAATTTTAGCCAAGTTATACATATCAATATTCTTGCCATATTTTTCATAGGTCAAGTTTCATACCAAACTACATGTATTCCATGTTTACCCCAATTTACCCAAGCTAGCGAACTTTAATTATAACGATAATACCCAATTTCATGTTAATGGCAATAATATCCAAATATCCAGTTTTCATATTATGCCTTCGATTCTATCAAACACATATATCCAACAAGACAATATCCCAATATTTCCCCCGTATTCAATCACACGCAAATCGCAGTTTAGGCCTAGGTCCGAAATTGACCTAGGTTCATCAAAAGAAAATAAATAGGGGAAAGGTAGAATTTTGCATCAAAACAAGATCGGAGAGAAAAACATCATCACAGGCATATTAAGATTACAACTGGATAATAATATCAACATGAATCAAGAAAATTGATTTACAACAGGCTGAATAGATCATGAACTTAGCATGAGAGTAAAGACAGAAAAGTCCAAAGATCAAGATTCAAAAAGAAACAGAAATAGATCTGAATCGATACACATACTTAAATCCAAATCCACTTTATTTCATGGCCACATTATAATTAAATATATAAACCTGAAAATAACTAGAACTTACAGAGAAAGGCTAATGAATTAAGAAGTGAATTTGTCTTAGAAAGTTGCAGTGTCATTGATCTATCCCCTTGAATTTGTTGTAGAAGCATTGATCTTTGATTTGATTTGAGTTTGGACGCTTAAGCTTTAATTTGGAGACGGCAGCCATGGCTCAAGAGAGATTCCAACAGCATTTAGGTGTCATATGAATTTGTGTGAGTTAGGCTAGGTCTAGGTGTTATTTTATAAGTGTAGCACTTCATTTCAGCCATTGGATTAACCCTAAAACCCATCCGGACCATCAAAACTCGTCTCAGGCCTCAAAAATGGGTTCTGGACCACCCCAGGCTGACCAGGTCGACCTGTACAGGGGGGAAGTCGACACTACAGTCGACACAGGGGGGGGCAGGTCGACTTGGGTGTCGACACTACAGTCGACACGGGTAGTCTGCCAAAAAGTCTGCTGAAATCTTGTTTTGGCCGTATCTTGGTCATCCGGACTCCGATTTTCAAAAACTCGAACTCTGTTTCGCGTATTTTTCCGAGAGGAACGCAATGGTGATGTCCATTTTACCTAATTCCTGATTCTTTAATTAGTTATCCTTATTTTACTATCTTTTCCGTTACATACGCCGTTATCGAACTAATTTTTCTTCTCTTCCATGTATTAATTAATTCTTCTTATGCATCACCATTATTTACCTATCATAAGCATATTTTCATATATTTTATTACATTTTTAATTATATTAAAAAAATACGGGGTGTTACAGATATCCTTAAAAAATCTTTGTACGCTTGGTTCATATGCCCAAGAGTTCACATAATATTTGCAAATATAACTACATAAATTATCACACTTCTAGTTATACAAACACTACATATACATTGTAGCCAAATGCAAATATGAAATATAGCCAACGAATCAAATAAAAGCTCTTTCAATATTTTTAATTTATGGTCCAAAGAGAGTATTAAATAGAAATGGATTAAAAAGAGCCTCCATAAGAGCTGTAAACATTCCTTAAATTATTAATGTATAAAATTAGAAAGTAAAATAAGGAAGCAACAATTCTATCATGATGATACGGAAACACAGGTGAACAATAATAACACAAAAAAACATAATGTTGCATTTAATGGAATGCATCAAAGTTCAAAACTTTTATTCTGCGTTTTCCATTTCAATTTCTTCGAATCCTCCGACAATGTACTGCCTGCAGTTATCCAAAATGATAGTTGTTTTATATTATTATTTATAAATATACAAAGTCTGCTTAATGGTTTTAAATGTGCTTAGATGTCTACATCAATTTTAATATTCCAACTTTCTATAACACACTTTTAGGCATAAAAACATCTCCTAAACCAATTTAAACCATAATTACAAGCCTGTAAACCAAAAGTTACAATCAAAGTAACAATCTTACCTGAAGTATATATTGTTATTCCTATTTCCATTCTTCATAAGCAAGACTTAACTGAAGTATTTAATATAACTTGCAATGTGAAATGTGTTCAATCATAGAAATTGCCTCAGATGAAATGAAAACCAGTATGAAATGGTGCAATGATAGAAATCACCTCAAATGAAAAAAATAACAGTATTAAAGTTGAAAGTGGCAGATGAAGAAGCTATGTCCCATATACACACGCACATATTTTTATATGAAAAATTTGTGTCAAATTTGATAATTTTAGATTTTGTGGTCGACTTACGGAAAGATCAGCATTTTAAAAAATAAATTAAAAAAAGGAGCATAAAAATAATAATCGCATTAACCACTTTTTAAGATATAACTATATATAGAGTAAGAAGAAAGAATAACTGAGAAAAAAGAACAAAGATAGACATTCAATTTTTAATGAAATAGTACATATATTGTAGGTAAATATTAGTCAAAATTAGGTAATTGCTTAATCAACTTCGATTAATAAACGGATATATATTTATTTACAAATAGCATGATTTCAAGCTAGTTTCCATATGCACCAACTATCAAATATGCCATATTCATTTAAAATAAGTATTAAGGTCAACAAATCAAAACTTCCATACCTGGGTACAATGTGGAAAGAAGAGGATATCCTTAAAAAATCTTTGTACTCTTGGTTCATATTCCTCGGAGTTCACCTAATGTATGCAAATATAACTACATAAATTATCACACTTCTAGTTATACAAACACTACATACACATTGTAGCCAAATGCAAATATGAAATAAAGCCAATGAATCAAATAAAAGTTCTTTCGATATTTTTAATTCACAGTCTAAAGAGAGTACTGAATAGAAATCGATTAAAAATAGCCTCCATAAAAGTTGCAAACATTCCTTAAATTGTCAATGGTAAACAACAATACAATCTATATATAACTAAAATTGTTACTTCCACTGTTGTAACATTAAAACTTCTAAGCGCAGAATAATTTGGACAAAAAAAGGGGAAACGGAAAAACAAACACGATATGGTTTAGTAGTTTTTGAACAATCAATTAAACTTCTAAAATACATATTCAAAATTTGTAATGTCCAAACTACTCAAGACTGACTGGAATTAATCATCTAAATGCCTTTTTATTGGAAGAAAATAGGACAAATGCCGCATACAGTGGAATATGGTTTACCAAAGAACATAGAAAATAAGCAAGACAATAAGTTAAACGATTTCTTTTATGAGAAAATAAATATGAATTATGAATACATGCCAAACCCAAAAAAAGTGAATAGTTCAAAAAATCCTACCTTTTGATTAAGGTCAATGATGTTCTAGTGAAAATACATGGTCCTTCATTTCTTGATCAAAATGATTGAAATACTAATTTAGAATCAATGATACGGCCAAGGTTCCAAGACTGGTGGAGAATTTACCAGCGAAAATGATGATGGAGTGTAATATATCATGCTCTTATAAGGTATACAAAGCACATGAAATTCATGGTTCTAAAACTAACTCATATATCATGTGAAATAGTTTTTTTTTTTACTTTAGATTTCATAGTGAACATGATGGAAAGCTGGTAGAAATTAGAGTGATAATGATTAGAACTTTGGAACAAAATCATTCCATTAACATTTGCTTATACTCTTGATATAAGATTGGTATATGGCTATAATACTATACTATGATATAATGTAAATTTAATACGGTAGATATAGCAAATAGATTTAATACTTTTCAAAGTTACCTAATATATTCAAGTAAAATTATACATATTATTCATTTTATACAAATTGATGGAGTTGATTCTATCGTCTCATTCGCAAAAAAATAAATTACTATAAATTTCAAGATATCCTTTCATGAATATCCATATAGCGATATTATAAATATGGATATAATAATATTAACCAATCAATTTATAGCAAAATCAATTTAGTCCGTTTAAAACTCACTTATCAAAAGTTTCATGTAGATAACGTATGTCTGCATGAAGTTCTAAAGCAGCAAGAAATAACCTCAAATTATAAGGATAATGTGTATCTGCATGAAAACTTTTTATACCATATCTGTACATTTCCTAACAATCTTCCAGGGTTAAATATTTCATAAAGATAATTTATGTCCGTGTGAAATTCATAAAAACAACAATTATTACATAAATATAAACTTAAATATGATGTTTAAAACAGTTTTCAAGAATTAACTTCTTTCTAAAATTAAGGCAGCAAAAAATAACCTTATACTACAAAAAATTCAGGCCAGAAGTTTTAATTATTTTATTCCTCGAGGAAAAGGATGTTTTAAACATAGTTACAAAAGATAAATTGCTAAAAAAACATAGTATATAAAATAACGTAAAAGTATTCAAATATGAAATATAGCCAATATAACCAATAAATCAAATAAAAGCTCTTTAATATTTTTAATTTACGATCCAAAGAGAGTATTGAATGTAAAAGGACTAAAAAGAGCCTCCATAAGAGCTGCAAACATTTCTTAAATTGTCTATGTATAAAATTAGAAAGTAAAATAAGGAAGCAACAATTCTATCACGATGATACTGAAACACAGGTGAACAATAATATAATATACACAAAAAACTTACTGTTGTGTAAATATTTATATTCATATCTATAATATACTTTTTCGATAGTGAATTTTAGGAATGCAGTAAAATGTATGCATTATTTATCATCGAATTAATTTACTAAAATCGACTGTTATTGAAATTGGATTATTTTACACATGATAATTTTAATGCTATATACACTACCAATTATATTTGAATGACATAGGGCAAAAGATAAATTGCTAAAAAAACATAGTATATAAAATAACGTAAAAGTATTCAAATATGAAATATAGCCAATGAATCAAATAAAAGATCTTTCAATATTTTTAATTTACGGTCCAAAAAGAGTGTTGAATATAAATGGATTAAAAAAGCCTCCATAAGAATTGCAAACATTTCTTAAATTGCCTATGTATAAAATTAGAAAGTAAAATAAGGAAGCAACAATTCTATCACGATGATACTGAAACACTGGTAAACAGTAATAATAGACACAAAAAAACTTACTGTTATGTAACTATTTATATTCAAATCTGTAATATACTATTTCGATAGTGCATTTTTGGAATGCAATAAAATATATGCATTATTTATCATCAAATTAAAGTACTAAAATCTACTGTTATATAAGGAATTAAGATTAGTGGGATATCCTACCATAATTATATTAATAACACAAATCAAATGACATAAGGCATATAAAGTAATTATACAAATCAAATGCAATTAGACAAATTAAATGCCATATAAGGAATGTAATATCCTAATTATATTAATTAATAGCAAAAAATGTTTAAAATTGAATGCATTTACATGAGCCACAATTCTCATGATTTCATCAGATTTTTTTAAAATAATTATTGAATTTCAAGTGCATTTTTGGTATTTCATGGTCGTACCATGACTCCAAAAGAATTAAGATTAGTGGGAATTGTTATACAGATAGATAGATCAATAGATAGATTTCATTCTTAACGGAAAGTAGGATGATTCAACAACAAAGTGTTAATGATCAATTAACAAAACATTAAACTGTAAAATTGAACTGAAAAATAAATGGTCAATGCGATTTAATTTATATCATATTTTTTTAATTATTAGGAGGAATGATCAATTATTTTATTGATCGGAGTTTGATGCATCAACAACAAAGGAAAATAAAAGACTCAATAGGTGAACATTTTAATAATAGTGTATATGTATTTATTGATTTTGAAACGCCAAACAATCCATTGTTCATGTAAAATTAAGAGGTAATGAGTAATGAAATTATTATGATAAATCTCATAGAAAATGTGCTTGAAGATGCAGCACGTTCAATATTTCATACTGCTCAATTCGTTGATGCCGAAGTTAAAATCGAAGATGAAGCAAATATTGAAGGGAAAAACATATATGATTTATTAAACACCGCGAAGAAACCGATTAGGAAAAGCTGTACAAGCGGCATCCAATTATAAGTAACTGCAGAATACATTGCGATGAAATTTAAATACAATCTCATAGAAGCTATAATAACCCGGAAATCCGAGCCAATTTAAAATTTTTATTTTGGCAATTTTAGTAAATTTTGAATATTTAAAATGAATTATTTTAAATAATAATGACGAGAAATTTATTTTGAATAGAAATAGAACGTATATGTTTATTTGAATCGTCGTTAGAATATAAATATTTTATTTTAAATATAAAAGGAATTGAAAATGGCATGGTAGTTTGAAAATTCGATTTCAAAATTCAAATGAATGTACAAGATTCAAAATAAATCAGATTTTAGTGAAACCAAAAATATTAGAATCTAATTGAGAATATCTTTCCAAAGAATCCGAAAAGTTGATATTTCATAGCGGGGATAACAAGTTATGCCCAGTTGAAAATTCAGAATAGTCGCTATGGAATTTTTAGCCCTTAAAAATAGCAATTTTGCAAACGACCTCAGTTTCGACGAAACCACTTTTGTTGGATCCATGATGTCAAATTATTGCTAGATTCCAAAATTCGTAATTTTTCGAATCAATATGTGATCGTGGCAGAAGAAAACGTGTTTTGTCAGTTTCATTCAATTTCAATCGACTGGAAAATGGCCATTTTTCAAACGGTCTCAGAATTTGATGAAATTAGTTTTGTTAGGACTGTATCGTCAATACGAAGCTAGGAAATATTTTTCTAGAATTTTTGGGATCCGTATGTGACCCCAACAAATTGAAATGCGCGTTCAAATTCAATATATTGATTTTGATGGAAACTGATCGAAACAGTCGAATTGGCTTACGGTACATATCCCATTGTGTTCGGAATGGGAGTATTTAGCTAGGAGCGACAATCGTTGGACTTGTTTTAGAGTTCAAATAGAAAGTCAACTTTATGAAGAATAAAATAAAATAAAAATTAATATATATATAACACCCTTTTCCTCATAACCCCCCTCAGATATTTCCTTTGAACGAAAATTTCCCTATTCCCCCAAAACAGAAAATCGCGACGCCCCATTTCAGTCCACCACCGTGCCTCCTCGCCTGCGCCACCATCTCCCCCCTTCCATCGATCATCTCCTTCCCCCTTAAACCCTCCATCAGTCCGCGCTAACCCCGACCCTCCCCCTTTGCCATCGAATCGACGTAAACCCCAAACCAAAGTGAAGACCGCGAGGCCCCGTGAGCCATTCGCGCCACCACCACTTGCGGATGACCGACGTTGGCTGACCCACCCTCGCCTCAAAGCTTCAGCGCCCTTCTCTGGAAATCAACAGTGAGTTTTCCCTTTTTTATATAAGTAAAAAAAACTGAATTTTTATATGAGTAAAAACAAAATTTTTATATGAGTAAAAACTGAATTTTATTTATGTTAAAGGTGATATTTTTATCTATATTAAAGGTGATATTTTTATTTACGTTAAAGGTGATATTTTTATCTATATTAATGGTGATATTTTTATCTATATTGAAGGTGATATTTTTATTTATGTAAAAGTTGAGATTTTTAGAAATAAAAATATGAACTTTATTTTATATGAGGCGGAATAAAGATTCGATTTTTATAATGTTTTCATGAAGATAAAGACTTGATTTTTATTTTCTTTGTATAAACAAAAATGTGATTTTCTTTTTATAAATAAAAAGGCGATTTTTAATTATGTTGTAGCGAATATTATTTTTTAATATAAACTGTGTGAAAACAGATTACGTTGAAAACACGGTGAAGATTTTCTACATATGAAGAGTCGTGGTGTATGGTTTAGCTCTTGGTGAGAACTCCTCACTTTTATTTTGATCTCTAGTTGAAATATATACTAGGATGCAGACGGTGCTTAGTAGCACATGACACCCGTTGTCCACAGACCATGGATGACTTGTATGCTTGTGTGATTGTTTGTGTTGTGAAATCAAATATATATTCATGTATTGAAATAAAATATATATTCATGGGTTGAAGTAAAATATGTATTCATGTGTCGAAATAAAATATATATTCATGTGTTTAAATAAAATATATATTCATTTGTTGAAGTAAAATATATATTCATGTGTTGAAGTAAAATATATATTCATGTGTTGAAATAAAATATATATTCATGTATTGAAATAAAATATATATTCATGTGTTGAAATAAAATATATATTCATGGGTTGAAATGAAATATATATTCATGTGTTGAAGTAAAATAAATATATATTTACAAATTGAACGATTTGTTTATGTACACCGATTTGACTGATATTGATTGGGACGATAAATTTTATACATCGCCCAACTGCACAAATAAAAATCTGTGTTTGTTGTTGAAACGACCCGAACTTCGCAGTAAAGGAAAGTTTAACACCCCACCTCCATTAAGGTCACTCACAAAGGGAATGCCTTAACTTTGGTGGAGAATTTTAGTAAACAGAACAGAAACTTACAAGACAGATAAAACAGTACTTGAAATTTTTTAACTTTATTACAGCGAAAACAGAAATCAATATGGTTACATCCTTTCAAATCTCAGAATTCAAGTACAAAATATCAGTCTTGTACAAAAGCCTTCAAAATGCATGGTTTAAAATCATAATCCCCATAGAACGGAAGCTATACAGAGCCAAGCCATACTTTAAGCACTTCAAGCAAAGAGAAATCCGGATCAAGCTAAAGTATTCCCTCCTTGGATAACCTGGGGGGGGAACGGAAGAAAGGAGGCGAAACAACAAGGGTCAGATAAAAAGTCTGGCAAATCCAGTGACTTTAAGCATATGAATAATAATATGACATGAACATAAAACTGGATGAGGGATAACTGTAACAGGTGTAGCAGATATAACAGAAGAACAGAATGACATAAACTATTGCTTTACACTTCTCTGCACTAATACTAGTATAACAGAATTAGGTGTCGCCCTAATGTCTAAACTGAAACAGGAACGGGTACAGAATAATTTAACAGAAACAGAATACTAATAATGGTCCTTTACTACCCGATCAGAAACAGGCAGAAGCAGAAACAGATTAATCCCTACGGAAACAGAATGTAGAATTAACTGTACACTAGTAATGGGCCTTTACCACCCGAACAGACGGTACCACGCAGAAACAGAGAGGTGTTACCACCCAACAGAAACAGACGGTACCAACAGAAACAGACAGAACTAAGTGTACCCTAAAACCCTACCCCAAGCGATCGGCTCCCTAATACATAAATATCCTGTGTCGGCCCCATAGTAGGGTGTATCACTCCCTAAAGTGACAACCAATTGGCACAGACCTATTTACAGATGTCACGGCGTCTGTAACACCCCGAATTTTCTATTAACACTAAAGTTGCTAAAATAATAATAAGTGTGTAGAAGAGGGGATGTATCTAATATGAATATAAAAATATTAATAAGTACGTAAGAGAGGGGATGTATCTATTATGAATATAAAAATATTAATAAGTATGTAAGAGAGGGGATGTATTTTATATGAATATAAAAATATTAATAAGTGTGTAAGAGAGGGGATGTATCTAATATGAATATAAAAATATTAATAAGTGTGTAAGAGAGGGGATGTATCTAATATGAATATAAAAATATTAATAAGTGTGTGAGAGAGGGGATGTATCTAATATGTATATAAAAACAATAATAAGTAAAGGGGGATGTATCTAATATGTACATTGTAGAAAATATATATATATATATTTATGACATGAATAGAAGTTTATTAATATGCTGAGTCACTTCTGACTCATTGCTGAGTCAACAAGATAAACCCCATCTTGTTTGAACGGCTGCGGTTATTTCTAGGTTAAATCTAATGGCCTAAATGAATTCTAAAATCTATAAATAAGTGGGTAGACCCTAGACCTAAATCACTTGTAAAATTAGAGAAGCTACCCTCATGCTGCTGCCATGGAGTTCAGCATAGCCGTCACAAACTAAGAAGAGGAAGCCTAATCATCTACAACTAAATCTACACAAATCAAATCAAAAGATCTCTCTTTCTCTAATTCTTTTCTTTTGTTGGTGAGTATGATGATTCTCACAAGACTATTACAAACTAATTTGACTCAGTTATGAATGGATCACAAGAAAGTGACGTGATTTGTAATTGTAAATTCTATATATTGTGGATCTCTTATTATGTTATTATGTTGTCGTATGATGTAAATTATATATGCTATGTCATGCTATGTTGTAAATTCTCTTATGCTATGTCGTGCTATGTTGAGAATCATGTCAAGCTATGTTATACTATCATACTATGCCATGTTATAAATCATGCTATATTATGTTGTAAAATCATGATGTTGTTGGAACATGCTTAAAGTTATGTTTTTTTTAATTTAAATGGATCTTGTTTATGGGAATTTGCCTATTAGGTTAGGTGTACCCATAAACTTGAAACTATAATTAAATAAAACTTGAATATGGGAATTTGCCTATTGAGTTAGGTGTACCCATATAAAACCATGTTGTAAAAAAATTAGATGATGTTGATTCACACATGTTCATATGTAAGTTTATGAAAATTGATTGAGATTATATTAGGTGAATTTTGAACAAGTTGACACCTTTAGGTCCATGACATGTATAATCTATGCAAGTTGGACATATGCAAGTTTCACCCCCTTATTATGATTCATTTGGTCACATATACATGTTGTTATTATGATAAACTCTTTTATGCTATGAGTTAGGCTATTCGAGTCTAACATATATTTTGCGAATAAACGTTCAAACGTGGGGTAGGGGTAATATTAGGAATTAATAAATTGGGTGCAATTTTGTAAGATTTTGCATACCATGAATGGATGTCCATAATTGAGTCAATTATGGACATTGTTAAAAATTGGAAGTAATTAATAATTCAAGTAGGGAATTATTAAAATTGGGGGAAAGTGGATTATTATTAATAAGCAATGCTTAGGACACGAGGTTGGACCCGTTTGTGATGTAAACCTGCCCGGACCCGCCCGGCAAATCCAGTAGTCACAAATGTCGGCCCAATGTGAGAGGTCCTAGGCCCAAACTAAAGCATAACAGTTGTAAAGACACGAGGTTAGACTCTTTTATGGTGTAAGACTGCCCGGACCCGCCCGGCAAATCCAGCCGCCATAAATGCCAGTCTAATGTGAGAGGTCTTTATGAGGTTATGGCCTTAATGAACTAAGAAATACTTAACCAGATAATCATGTAAGGTGGGACATGGGGGTTAAGTAGGTGCCTTGGGTGGCATGAGGAATCTGGTGGTTGCCTTTAGAGGCATTTGAAATACGATTAGACTTAACCAAACACACATGTAAATGAACATGACTAAGTGGGATGGACTAATGGGGACAAGCTTAGGTGGAATGCTTGTGGTAAATAGTGGGGGCCCATTTCAACCAGTATCCCAAAACGTATCTTTGTGGGCTCGACCCAAGTCGAGGACGGGACACGCATACTGGGTTTGACTATAAGAGGCCAAAACAGGGAGCGGTGGCAACGCAAGTCCAACGGGTTTCATATGCGTGTGTGGACCCGGGCTGGTAGGTAAGACGTTGTTGCATCGTGTAGGTATAAGCCGTGCATGTCCGTTGTATCAGGTTGCCACTTTAGGGGAGTGATACACCCCACTGTGGGGCCAGCACGGGTATCTACGAGTTAGGGAGCCGATCGAATAATGGGAAGTAGGGTACACCTAGTGGAGATAGGGGCAGGCGGCACCTATGTAGTCAGCTAGGGGTACGTAAAGCCATTGGGAAAGTTTCTAAGTGAAGCTAAGTGGGATGAATCTTTAGGGTGACTGGTGTGGTGCAGTATAGTGTTTATCCTTTAGTATTTAGGAGCGCCTATAACGTTGCCTTTAGCGATTGTCTATGTCCTTAATCTGCTCTTCATAGACATTTTCTTGTTTTCTAGCTTATGCCTTAGTCCAGTTATTTTGGTAATAGTATTGTAGAATTATCATATTCACCAGACTTTATGTCTGACCCCCTCTTTTCCATCCTTTTTCTCCCTTCAGGTCCGTAGGTTGGGCCAAGTTCTAGTGGAGTCTAGTTGGATCGCTTATCTACTGAAAAGCTTGGACTGCTGAAGTAAAGTCCAGCTTGTTATCTTTCTTTTTAATGGCTATTCATGTAATGGGATTATGTACTTGTTTTATCAAGATAGATATTGTACTTGACATTAAATATGGTGTTATGATGTAATCAAACATGTTTTGACTTCTGCTACAATGAAATAAAGTTTTTGAATTTCCAAGTACTATTTTATATCTGTCTTGTTGTAATTTTACTGTTCTATATTCACTTAAAACCTCCATGGAAGTTAATGCATTCCCTTTGTGAGTGACATTAATGGACGTGGGGTGTTACACGTGGTATCAGAGCATAAGGTTACCAGAACAGATAAAAATTTTTTTTTTAGAAAAATATTTTTTTTCCAAAGTATTTTTGGAAGAAGTGCTTTCAAAAAAAAAAAAAACATGTTATTTAAAGAGAGTTTTTATGAAAAACATAATCCCAAATAGCCACATCCTTATCTTTATCTTTCGAATTCTCCATTTTGAATCTTTCCTTTTTCGTTTCAGCATGGCTGAAGATCTTAATCTCCCAGAAGGTGTGACGATTCCAGGGTGGTTTAGGAGATACTTGGAGGCTAGGGCCACCACTGCAGGCCCAGCGGATACTCCTCCACCCCTAGTTGCACCCATTCCTCCTCCTCCTCCTCCTCGTGTTGACACTTTTGCAAAGACGTGCAAGGAATTCAAGGCTATGGGAGGAAAAACTTTTCAAGGGACTGAGACGTTTGTGGAGGCCAGAGATTGGCTTAAGGAGACTGAGGAATTGTTGGATATCTTTGAAGTGGAAGATGGTAGGAAAGTCCGTTTAGCTGCTTGGTTAATGAAGGGAGAGGCCTCGTTTTGGTGGGAGGTCACTAACGGGGAACGTCCAGTTGATTCATGGGCGGATTTCAGACGAAGGTTTGAGGCAAAGTTTCTTTCAAGGGCAGAGGAGAACTTAAATACGGAAAAATTCCTGGCACTAAAGCAAGGGAGCTCATCAGTAAAGGAATATGTTAATAAATTTAATCAGTTAGCAAGGTTTGGCTTGGAGTTGGTGAACACGCCAGAGAAGAAAGCTTTGAGGTTCGTTAGAGGCTTGAATGAACCGTTGCAAGGGTTGGCTATGACCCACATCCCTATGGGAGCCACCTTTGAAAAGCTAGTAGAAATGGCACTTATGCATGAGGATAAGGCAGTTGAAAAGAAAGGGGATCAGAAGAAACCCCAACAGCAAAATAAGAAGGGTGGTAAAAACAATATTGGCAAAGGGAAGAAGAAATGCTTCAATTGTGGGACGCCTGGCCGTCTCAGCAAAGATTGTAGAAAGAAAAAGAAGACTGGTTGTTTTCGTTGTGGAGATGCGGGACATTTAGTAAAGGACTGTCCAAAGAAGGGGCAGAGGGCAGGGTCTACCTCGGGAGGACAGGTGCAGGCTCTTATGGCACCAGGGCAGGCAAGGGGGCAAGTTCAGGCTATTGCGGTCCCACCGCTGCAAGAAAGAGGTAGAACAATTTCTGTTGAAAGCTTAGTTTTTCTGTTTGATCATCCTGTCCGTACCTTATTCGATTCTGGCGCATCTCATTCGTTTATCTCTGCATCATTAGTTGAATCACTGCACTTGAACACCAGTTTAGTAGAAGATCCCTTGGTCGTTTCAAATCCAATTGGGGGTTCGGCTCATTTGACCATGATATGTTTGGATTTGAAAATCTCTATACTTAGCATTGAATTTAGATGTGATGCTTATGTATTGGGCTTCACGGGCTATGGGCTAATTTTAGGAATGGATTGGTTGTCTAGAAATAGGGCCATTCTTGATTGTGAAAGGAGAGTAGTTAGGCTTGTGACTCGCCTTGGTAATGCTCTCGACATCTTTTGTAATTCCATAAATTCCGTTATGCTAAGTTATCTTGAATCGCTTGACGCGTCTGTAGAGAACCTGCGATCAGTAGAAGTGGTCCGGGAATATCCGGATGTGTTTGAGGAGGTGAAGGGCTTACCTCCAAAGCGGGAGATAGACTTTCGAATTTATCTTGTGGATAATGCTAAACCCGTATCTTTGCCAGTGCGCCACATGGCTCCTCGTGAAAGGAGGGAACTCAATAAGCAAGTAAAGGAGTTGCTTGAGAAGGGGTTCATAAGACGTAGTATATCGGAGTGGGGTGCTCCATTAGTTTTTGCCACAAAGGCGGATGGGTCTCTTAGACTTTGTATGGACTATAGAGAACTAAACAAGCTTACTAAAAAGAACCGACACCCACTGCCGAGGATTGACGATCTCTTTGATCAGTTAGTTGGCGCCTCAGTGTTTTCGCAGTTGGACTTAGCCACTGGCTTTCATCAACTGAGAGTGGCTGAGGATAGTATAGATAAGACTGCTTTTAGGACTCCTGACGGATTCTATGAATGGCTAGTGATGCCCTTTGGTTTGACAAACGCCCCTGCATATTTTGTTGATTTGATGAGTAGGGTGTTTAGGGAATACCTTAACAAATTCGTGGTAGTCTTTGTGGATGACATCTTAGTCTTTTCTAAGAATAAAGAAGAGCACTCCCTACATCTTAGGGAAGTGTTGGAAACCCTTCGAGCGCATAACCTTAAGGCAAAATTTTCTAAGTGTCACTTCTGGAGGAAGGAAGTACGGTTCTTAGGGCACGTGGTTTCCAAAGAAGGGATAGCAGTGGATCCCGCAAAGGTGGTGGCCATCCAAGATTGGAAGGTCCCTAAAAATGCAACCGAAGTAAGAAGTTTCTTGGGGTTGGCTGGCTATTATAAGAAGTTTATCAAAGACTTCGCAAAAATATCAGCCCCATTAACACGGTTAACGAAGAAGAACCTGGTTTTTACGTGGGACAAAGATTGCGATGATGCGTTCCAACGTTTAAAGAGAGCCTTAACTTCAGCCCCAGTCTTAGTGCTGCCAGACGGGAATAAACCGTTTACCATCTATACTGATGCTTGTGGGACGGGACTTGGCGCGGTCCTCATGCAAGAGGGAAGAGTAATAGCCTATGGTGGAAGGCAGTTGAGGGTTCATGAAAAGAATTACCCCACGCATGACTTAGAGCTAGCCGCAATTGTTTTCGCGCTTAAGTCTTGGCGTCACTATCTTCTTGGTGAGAAATTCGAACTGTTCACTGACCACAAATCATTAAAATACTTATTCTCTTAGAAGGATTTGAATTTAAGGCAGCAACGGTGGATGGAATTCTTATCCTCCTACGATTTTGAAATAGCATATACCCCGGGCAAGGGTAACGTGGTGGCAGACGCCTTAAGTAGGAAAAGGTTGTCCTTGAGTCCGTTGTTTGTTGAACGACAAAGCTTAGAATTCATCTCTATGTTTGACTTTAGACCCTCCGTTGACTTAGTACCCGGTCTGTTAGCATCCTTGGAGGTTAGACCTACACTTCTAGGACGGGTTGGTGAGGCACAGCGAGACGACCCACAGTTGGTTGAGATAGTAGAAAAGCTCAAAGGGGGGGAGTCATCAAGCCATCTTCGTAGGTATACCCTAGACGATAAGGGTTGGTTACGAAGGGATAATAGACTTTGTGTACCACAAGACGAAGACTTAAGGAAGGCCATTCTTGATGATGCTCATCACTCAAAAATGACCATTCATCCCGGCGGGGATAAGATGTACAAAGATATGAAGCGGGTTTTCTTTAGGGCCGGTATGAAAAAGGATGTGGCCGAGTACGTCGCTAGATGCTTGGTGTGCCAACGAGTTAAAGCAGAACAAAAGAAACCCGGTGGGTTGCTTCACCCATTAGAAGTTCCACTATGGAAATGGGAAAGCATCTCAATGGATTTTGTGGATGGATTACCAAGATCAAGGAAGGGTAACACGGGGATTTGGGTTATAGTAGATAGACTTACTAAAAGCGCCCATTTTATTCCCGTGAAAAGTAAGAGGACTGCTCCGTGGTTGGCTTCTGTATACATTAAGGAGATAGTTCGTTTGCACGGTATTCCTTCTAGTATAGTAAGCGACCGTGACCCCATCTTTACTAGCGAATTTTGGAAGAGTTTACAAGAGGCGGTAGGGACTCAGCTATGTTTGAGCACCGCATACCATCCTCAGACAGACGGCCAGACCGAGAGGGTGAATCACATTCTAGAGGATCTTTTAAGGCTTTGTATCCTAGACTTTGGGGGTACATGGGAAGAGCACCTTCCGTTAGTAGAATTCGCATATAATAATAGCTTTCAGTCTAGTATTGGCATGGCACCTTTCGAAGCTCTTTATGGAAGGCCTTGCCGTTCGCCTACATGTTGGTGGGAATCTACCGATAAAATCCTACTTGGGCCCGATATGGTTAGGGAAACCTCGGAGAAGATTGAGTTGATTCGAAGGAGGATGAAAGCAGCACAAGATAGGCAAAAATCGTATGCTGATAAGAGGAGGACAGATCTTGAGTTTGACATTGGGGACATGGTTTGTATCAAAGTATCTCCGTTACAGAATGTTGTTCGCTTTGGGTCCGTGGGGAAATTAGCACCAAGGTTTGTAGGGCCGTTTCCTGTAAAAGACAGGATTGGGAAGATGGCATATAGGGTGGAGTTGCCTGAGAAACTTAGTGGAGTACACGACGTATTCCATGTATCACATTTGAGGAAGTGTTTGCACAAGACCGCGGAGGTGGTAGAGCCGAGCTTGCTTAAAGAGGTGGAAATAGAGCGTGATGCAACAATTAGACGAGCTCCTACATGCATTCTTGGGTCGGAGATCAAAAAGTTGAGGAATCGAGAGGTCAGACTGGTTAAAGTGCAATGGGGAGATGATGAGAGCAACGCAACTTGGGAGACAGAAGAGAAGATGCGTTCGTTGTACCCTTTTCTTTTTGAGGGTATGTCTTTTAATTTCTCCTTTATCGCTTAGCTTATCTTATCTTTAGTATGTCCTCTCATTAGTATCTTTGACCTTTAGTTAGGATAATCCTATGGTTGAAACATGTGTTTGAGACATGTTATGTATGATGGATGCAAAATGGATGCAAGTGTTTGCTAGTGGTTGCTCGTGGATGCATATATACACACACTTTAGGCACTAGATCGGCTCAGTCACTACATATTGCATATATATATGGATGTATTTAGTAAAATGGATGAACGATGGTTGTATTATCATGTGGATGCTGCATTCAGATGATGGTTGTGCACGCATATAGAAGTATTATGTAGCATTAAGAATCTTTTGCATACATAATGGATGCATGGCACGATCATAGTTGCATTAAGGAGGTCAACTGAATCAGTGGACCGCCTGATTTTGCATTAGATACGGACATATACACACACTGTGCATTTAAACATGAAAGCATTAGAAGTCTGTAAGGACAATGGATGCCTGTGTATGATGGATGAGTAGATGGACGTTTGGATGGTAGGATATACATTCTTCCAGACTTGAAGATTTCGGGGACGAAATCCTAAAAGGAGGGGAGAATGTAACACCCCGAATTTTCTATTAACACTAAAGTTGCTAAAATAATAATAAGTGTGTAGAAGAGGGGATGTATCTAATATGAATATAAAAATATTAATAAGTATGTAAGAGAGGGGATGTATCTATTATGAATATAAAAATATTAATAAGTATGTAAGAGAGGGGATGTATTTAATATGAATATAAAAATATTAATAAGTGTGTAAGAGAGGGGATGTATCTAATATGAATATAAAAATATTAATAAGTGTGTAAGAGAGGGGATGTATCTAATATGAATATAAAAATATTAATAAGTGTGTGAGAGAGGGGATGTATCTAATATGTATATAAAAACAATAATAAGTAAAGGGGGATGTATCTAATATGTACATTGTAGAAAATATATATATATATATTTATGACATGAATAGAAGTTTATTAATATGCTGAGTCACTTCTGACTCATTGCTGAGTCAACAAGATAAACCCCGTCTTGTCTGAACGGCTGCGGTTATTTCTAGGTTAAATCTAATGGCCTAAATGAATTCTAAAATCTATAAATAAGTGGGTAGACCCTAGACCTAAATCACTTGTAAAATTAGAGAAGCTACCCTCATGCTGCTGCCATGGAGTTCAGCATAGCCGTCACAAACTAAGAAGAGGAAGCCTAATCATCTACAACTAAATCTACACAAATCAAATCAAAAGATCTCTCTTTCTCTAATTCTTTTCTTTTGTTGGTGAGTATGATGATTCTCACAAGACTATTACAAACTAATTTGACTCAGTTATGAATGGATCACAAGAAAGTGACGTGATTTGTAATTGTAAATTCTATATATTGTGGATCTCTTATTATGTTATTATGTTGTTGTATGATGTAAATTATATATGCTATGTCATGCTATGTTGTAAATTCTCTTATGCTATGTCGTGCTATGTTGAGAATCATGTCAAGCTATGTTATACTATCATACTATGCCATGTTATAAATCATGCTATATTATGTTGTAAAATCATGATGTTGTTGGAACATGCATAAAGTTATGTTTTTTTTAATTTAAATGGATCTTGTTTATGGGAATTTGCCTATTAGGTTAGGTGTACCCATAAACTTGAAACTATAATTAAATAAAACTTGAATATGGGAATTTGCCTATTGAGTTAGGTGTACCCATATAAAACCATGTTGTAAAAAAATTAGATGATGTTGATTCACACATGTTCATATGTAAGTTTATGAAAATTGATTGAGATTATATTAGGTGAATTTTGAACAAGTTGACACCTTTAGGTCCATGACATGTATAATCTATGCAAGTTGGACATATGCAAGTTTCACCCCCTTATTATGATTCATTTGGTCACATATACATGTTGTTATTATGATAATCTCTTTTATGCTATGAGTTAGGCTATTCGAGTCTAACATATATTTTGCGAATAAACGTTCAAACGTGGGGTAGGGGTAATATTAGGAATTAATAAATTGGGTGCAATTTTGTAAGATTTTGCATACCATGAATGGATGTCCATAATTGAGTCAATTATGGACATTGTTAAAAATTGGAAGTAATTAATAATTCAAGTAGGGAATTATTAAAATTGGGGGAAAGTGGATTATTATTAATAATCAATGCTTAGGACACGAGGTTGGACCCGTTTGTGATGTAAACCTGCCCGGACCCGCCCGGCAAATCCAGTAGTCACAAATGTCGGCCCAATGTGAGAGGTCCTAGGCCCAAACTAAAGCATAACAGTTGTAAAGACACGAGGTTAGACTCTTTTATGGTGTAAGACTGCCCGAACCCGCCCGGCAAATCCAGCTGCCATAAATGCCAGTCTAATGTGAGAGGTCTTTATGAGGTTATGGCCTTAATGAACTAAGAAATACTTAACCAGATAATCATGTAAGGTGGGACATGGGGGTTAAGTAGGTGCCTTGGGTGGCATGAGGAATCTGGTGGTTGCCTTTAGAGGCATTTGAAATACGATTAGACTTAACCAAACACACATGTAAATGAACATGACTAAGTGGGTTAAGTGGGATGGACTAATGGGGACAAGCTTAGGTGGAATGCTTGTGGTAAATAGTGGGGGCCCATTTCAACCAGTATCCCAAAACGTATCTTTGTGGGCTCGACCCAAGTCGAGGACGGGACACGCATACTGGGTTTGACTATAAGAGGCCAAAACAGGGAGCGGTGGCAACGCAAGTCCAACGGGTTTCATATGCGTGTGTGGACCCGGGCTGGTAGGTAAGACGTTGTTGCATCGTGTAGGTATAAGCCGTGCATGTCTGTTGTATCAGGTTGCCACTTTAGGGGAGTGATACACCCCACTGTGGGGCCAGCACGGGTATCTACGAGTTAGGGAGCCGATCGAATAATGGGAAGTAGGGTACACCTAGTGGAGATAGGGGCAGGCGGCACCTATGTAGTCAGCTAGGGGTACGTAAAGCCATTGGGAAAGTTTCTAAGTGAAGCTAAGTGGGATGAATCTTTAGGGTGACTGGTGTGGTGCAGTATAGTGTTTATCCTTTAGTATTTAGGAGCGCCTATAACGTTGCCTTTAGCGATTGTCTATGTCCTTAATCTGCTCTTCATAGACATTTTCTTGTTTTCTAGCTTATGCCTTAGTCCAGTTATTTTGGTAATAGTATTGTAGAATTATCATATTCACCAGACTTTATGTCTGACCCCCTCTTTTCCATCCTTTTTCTCCCTTCAGGTCCGCAGGTTGGGCCAAGTTCTAGTGGAGTCTAGTTGGATCGCTTATGTACTGAAAAGCTTGGACTGCTGAAGTAAAGTCCAGCTTGTTGTCTTTCTTTTTAATGGCTATTCATGTAATGGGATTATGTACTTGTTTTATCAAGATAGATATTGTACTTGACATTAAATATGGTGTTATGATGTAATCAAACATGTTTTGACTTCTGCTACAATGAAATAAAGTTTTTGAATTTCCAAGTACTATTTTATATCTGTCTTGTTGTAATTTTACTGTTCTATATTCACTTAAAACCTCCATGGAAGTTAATGCATTCCCTTTGTGAGTGACATTAATGGACGTGGGGTATTACAGCGTCTTACATCCTCAGAGGCAGACCGGGATCCATGCACGCACATGACCCGGTTGGAACGCACCATCAACACCCCTCGCCATTATCAGAATGAACCACTTATAATTAGTTCAGTAAGCGTGCCCGGACCCTACCTACTGTTGGGTCAAAGTTTTGATACCAGAAAGGGTTACTGACTAATATGGGTCCCAAACAACAGATGACACAAGTAATTCCCCTCCTAACCTTGTGTCCCCAGACTAACAGATTTCAGATTAACAAGTTCAGACATACAGAATTCAGATTTACTAGTTCACAGATAAAGTTAACAAGTTTTCAGACTAACAGATCAGATGTACAGATTTTTCAGATTTGTCTAACTTTGTATTGGGCCTACAGATTCCTGGGTTTACTACACCTATTAATCCCGTTGGTTTAACCCTATTTTCCCCCAATACGTTTTAGACGTCATTCTTATCTTAGATTTGCATTAATTAATTATTCATGCCCAGACCTCTCACATTAAGTCGCTAGCTTATGGCCGCTGGATGTGCCGGGCGGTTCCGGGCAGACTTCTGCCACAAGCCAGACCTAACCTCGTGTCTTAAGCAGGTTATGACTAACTTCTCACATTAGAACCTACTGTTTGCGGCCACTGGATGTGCCGGGCGGTTCCAGGCAGATTTACGTCGCAAACTCATTCTAACCTCGAGTTAGCCATATTCATCTTTGCGGCCAATTAATTAATTATTTACCGTTTATGCGCACGCCCAATATATATGCCAATTCATATTATATCAATAACAGAATGATCACATCAACTCAATTGATATAGCAGATAACAGATTTTAGCAGATTGGGTGACTTAACAGACTTAACCGATTTAGCACTTAGCAGATTTTGGCATATAACAGATTAGTCATTTCTACTGACAAATTTAATAGACTAGGCATTTCCATTTAATTAGCAGTTTAGGCCATATAACAGAACTAGCAGATTAGGCAACTTAACAAATCAGCAGGATAGGCATTTCAACAGATTAAGCGGATTAGCAGAGCAGATAACTGATTTAGCAGATTTGGCATTTTCAATAGACTTACCAGATGACAGATAACAAATTAGGCATATCTACAGATTTAGTTTAGCATATTTAGGCGATTCAACAAATTTAGCCTACACTTATATGCCAAATCATGGTCATAATTCATAATTCAACATAGGCTACAGATTTTTAGTTAAACATTGCATAGTACAGAAGAATCTCTAAAACTCCAAATCATATGCCTAGACTCATATAAAACAAAGGTTGAGTAGATGATCATGGGTAGACCTAACTCAATAGGTAAATTCCCAAATCATGGTATGAATTGTGCCAAGTTATGGCTTTTATTGCTAATTATCCAAAAATACATATTTAGGCGTGTTCACAATTATAGTTATCCTATTTTAATATAGGTCCTTTATGCCTAAATAACATGTTCGTTTCAGCCCAAGTCATAATATGTCCAATGATCTAGATCTAAGAAATGTCCTTTAGTTCAGATCTTGATATTCCAGATATTACAAGTCATATATTTCCATATAATATTCCCAAACTGTCATATATGCACAGATTTAGATCTAGTTTACAACCTATGTCCTTTATTCAATTCAGTCACAGATCAATCCAATTTATGCCTTAGATTTATGTTCTAGGTTCCAAGTTCAACCTATGTTCTTTCCTTTAATTAGTCACATATCGGTCATGCCTAATTTATGCACATTCATTTGATTGTCCCAAACATTTTAGCGTATGTTGATCTCTTATGAGATAGGCTCAGGCTCGTGGTAGCCTGGCTATAGAACAGAAAGAGGAAAGAGGTACAGAATAAGATAAATCAAATCAGAACAGATATAACCTCAGATTCAGGTTTAGAATTCATGTCACAATCAAAATTAACGTTTATAGCGGAGAACAACTGTACTTGCCTTGATTGGATTAAAGAAAGAACTTTAGTTGTTGCAGAATTGTTGCAGAAGCTTTTATCTCAAATTTGAATTGAATTGCTTAGGTTGATGTTGATTAGCTTCTAGTTTTGATTCTAGCAGAGTAGCGACGCCATTTTTATTTTTATTTTTATTAGAACAGAGGCAGAGAAGAAGCAGAATAGAATTGTGTATAGAGGAGGCTAGGTCTTCGGATCTATTTATAGGTGTATTTAGTTGTTTTAGGCCTTTAGATAAACCCTAAAACAGATCAGAACCGTCAGAATTCGTCACAGACAGCCCAAAAACCCATCCAGATGCACCCAGGCCGACCTGGCTCGACCAGGGAGGTCGACCCCAGGTCGACTCCCCAGTTGACCTGGGGGGGGGGGGGGAGGTCGACCCCTAGGTCGACACCCAGGTCGACTCCCCAGTCGACCTGGTCTGGGCGGGAATTTTCCCGCCTGGCTCGTTTTCTGCATTTTTTTGAAATCTGTTTCGTTTTTTTGATTTTTCGTGAAACTTCTGAAGGCCATATCTCGGTCATACTAATTCCGATTTACGAAATTTCAGACTCTATTTCGCGTATTTTTCCAAGACGAACACAACCGCGAAACCCGTTTCCCTTAATCCTCACATCTGTAATTAGTTATTCTTTAATTTGTGGCTATTAATATTAACAGAATTACGGGGTGTTACATTCTATAAAACACCCCACCTCCGTTAGGGTCACTCTCAAAGGGAATGCCCTAATTTTGGTGGAGGTTTATAAGTACAAGTCACAGATATACAAGAGAGATATAAGAACACATATTTGTAAACAGCGGAAAATCAACAAACTTTTATTTCAAAAGGGGAAATACGTGCTACAACAATATCACCATAATTGTCTTACATCTTTTTCAAAAACATAACATAATACTTTCATAATCTGTCTTGATTACATTATTTAAAGAAGCATAAATAAAACATAGATAAACTGCAAAAGCCCCATAGTGGATTGTCCAAAGCCATAGTTCAAAGCGAAAAAAAAGTCCAAGCAATACATTTCTCTTCTTCAAGCTGGATGTTAAGGTTGGTCAAGCTGCTGTGTTCCCTCCCTGTGGACCTGGGGGGGGGGGGGGAACGGAAGAAAAGAAGACGAAAGAAAAGTAGAGTCAGACATAAAGCCTGAGTAAGTCTAGTACTATTTTGTCTATGAATAAAGAACTGGGTATGATAAGTATAAACAAGAAGTGGGAAAGTACTATAAACTTGGTTAAGTTGTCTAGGGTCGAATAAACTATCGTACCCCATGTTAATCTCTGAACCCATATAAACTAGTTTCCAACTGGCACCCCATAATCAGGGTGAAGTGATCCATTCTATGATGATCGGCTCCTACTCGCATAGTTCATGTGTCTTACGGCCCCCGATGTTGTAGTTACCTATGCTGGTCCCACCATGGGGTGTATCAAGTCCCATGGTGGCGGCCCGACACAACCTTAGAATGCACAGGTATGCTACTGGTGTCCAGTGCCTTATTTTTCTGCGCCGGAGTGTGTGCACGCCCGCACCCCGTTAGAACCTACACTGCTACACCACCGCCGTCGATTTGACCTCTTACAATCAGCCCAGTAATCGTGCCCCACCCTGCCTAGTTTTAGGGTATCCTGATACACCTTCTAGGGTTACTGCTGAAAAGGGTCCCCGTTACTAGGTTTTCTATCTCTAGCCAACATGCTAAGTTGGTTAAGTGTTTTTCTAACCTAACCCCCACCAGTCCGTTTAGTTTAGCATGTTCCATTCTGATTAAGTCTTTAGTTCACTTAATCCTAACAATCCTGACTCAGCCTTAATTGTCTTATTAAGGCCCTGACCTCTCACATTAGACAGGTATTGTTGTGGCTGCCTGTTGCCGGTTGGTTCCGGGCAGTCTTACGCCACAACTCAGTCTAACCTCGGGTCCTTATTGGGCTCCATGTTTAACCTCCCACATTGGATAGGTATTGTTGTGACTACTGGACAGCCGGTCGGTTCCGGGCAGGTTTACATCACAACTCAATCCAACCTCGGGTTAAACACATCGTATGTTCTACATTTACATATTTTGTCTTTCTTCTTTATTTTCTTATATGTAAATATTTGCGGCCCATTATTAAGTTAATGGTGTAAAGGTTACACCAATCATGGGCCCAACCCATACTTGAATTTGGGCCCTTCTATTTTATATTTTCATTCATTAGTAACTTTAACCCAACGTTATTTTCCCCCGTTTTACACGTCCGTTTATTATCTATATGTTGGGCTTAGCCTTTTAAAGCCCAACTTAGCCATGCGAAAGGGGAGGCTTAAAGCGTGATTACATACACAAAAAGGGGAAGGTGAGCGCATGAACTTGCAATATAACGTTGGAAATACAAAATAGAAACTGGTGTACTTGCATAGTAGTGACATATACTTTGGTCCTAAAGCATAGGTGACATGAATCAAAGCATGTAAACTTGTAGTTGAGATAAGAATCTAAATTGGATATCATTATTGACACATAGTCATAACTACAACATGAACCTATATTTTTATTTAGGCATAATGTCAAACATAAGCATGGCATAAATATTTCTAACATAAGCATGGCATAATGTCAAACATAAGCATGGCATAATGTCAAACATAAGCATGGCATAAGTATAGTTAAATTTTGTTCACATAACCATGGCATAAATACTTCTAACATGGAATCATGATTTTTACTTTAGTCATGTAAACTTGCAAAAAAAAGGGATTTTTGAATCTAACCTAGCCATGTACCACATATGTCATCATATAATTCTTGTTAACAATTTCAATTATGAAAATTATCAATCATAGCCTAGTCATAAGTTTGCAAATAGGTTTTCTAGTACAAAAGCATGGCTTAATACATGATGCCAAATTCTCAACATAATTTCATGTGGATTATGATAATCCAAACTCATTCCAATTACTTCACAAAAATGATGTTTGTATAAAAATACACATTATGATGGCATAGTAGCAAAACCCCAAACTTGCATTATTTTCAATTTAACAACTACATACATGTAGCTTCAACATAAATTACATATCTTGCGAATATCCAAACGTCATACTTGCATAAAACTACCGCATGTAGTTTTTCATAATGAACAACATAATTCAAGATTATCCAAACGTATACAATATTCCAACGCACAAATATGAATTACTTTATCGCCACAAATCAAGTATACATATCTACACAATCATTTGTTCATACCAAAGTAATACTCTACTTACAATGGTTGTAGCGAATTCTCTAATTTAGGAATTTAGAGATGCGACTCCTTTTGACGTAGGCGTTGATTTGATTCGTTTGAATTGCTTTAGGCTTTAGAATTTTCCTCCTAATCTTCTCTCCAATTTGGTGGCTACCCCTAGTCGTTCCTCAGCAACATGGCGGCTTTGTTCTTATTTTTGAATGAATAGATTAGGGTTAGTCTAGGGTTGTTTTTATAGGGGTAATGAACTGATTAGAACCATTGATGTTGCTTGGATTGATCGTAGCCATTCATTCGCAAGAGAGACCAATTAGAGCCTGCCACCTAGCCCTAATGACAAAGCAGACCACATAAAACCGACCAACATAGAATAGGCCAGCCAGGTTAGACTGGGCTCGACCTGGCTCTGGACCAGGTCGACACCCCTGTCGACAGGCCTGTCGACCTGGTTAGACCAGGTCGACAGCCCAGTCGACCTGGGTGCGTCAGGCAGGACTTTTTCCGCCCTGGCCCATTGGGCCCCATTTTTGTTTTCAGAGCTTATTTTATTCTGTTTGAATTTTAAATTTAATTCAGAAACTTCCGAAGGCCATATCTTCTTCATACGGACTCCGTTTTTCGAAAACTCGGACTCTATTTCGCGTATTTTTCCGAGACGAACGCAATGGCGTATCCCGTTTCCCTTAGTTCTTTGATTTGAAATTAATTATAATTTAATTTGTGAATTTCACAGTTATAGAATTTTCGGGGTGTTACATTCTCCCTCACTTAAAAGGATTTCGTCCCCGAAATCTTCAAGTTAGGAGGAATGTATATCCTAACATCCAATCATCCATCTACTCATCCATCAAACACGAGCATCCATTGTCCTTAAAAGACTTCTAATGCTTCGTGATCATATGCAAAGTGTGTGTGTACATGAACTTATCTAATGCAAAATCAGGCGGTCTACTGATTCAGTTGACCTCCTTAATGCGAATTATGTAAGTGCCATGAATCCATTATGTATGCAAATTTTTCTATTCATGATTCTACATGAGTGCACAGTCATTCAATACAAATGCAGCATCCATATGACAACACATAAGAATTCAACCATATACGAATACAAACATATATGCATATGCAATATGAAGTGACTGAGCCGATCTAAACCCTAGATTGTGTGTGTATATGCAACCACGAGCAACCACTAGCAATCATTTGCAACCACTTGCAACCATCATCCATAACATGTTTCAATTACATGTTTCCATCCAAAAAGATTCTATCTAAAAGATAAGGTCGAGGAAATATACCTAAAAGATAGATAAAAGCGCAACTTAAGGAAAAAGAAAGATCAAGGATGTACCCTCGAACAGAAAAGGGTAGGCAGTACGTATTCTAGCTTCAGTTTCCCAAGTCGCGTCTCCCTCAGCGTCGCTCCACTGGACTTTGACGAGCTTGACTTCGCGGTTGCGTAGCTTCTTCACTTCCGTTCCTAAGATGCGAGTTGGAACTCTTCTTATGGTTGCTTCGCGTTCCACTTCGGCCTCTTCGAGGATATTTGGCTCTACCACTTCGGCTGACTCATGTAGACACTTTCGGAGATGTGAAACGTGAAAAACGTTGTGGACTCCAGCCAACTTCTCGGGTAGCTCTAATCTATAGGCCATTTTCCCAATCTTCTCGATAATAGGGAATGGCCCTACGAACCTTGGCACTAGCTTTCCTGTGGTTCCAAAACGAACAACGTTTCTTAGCGGTGATACCTTGAGAAAAACTCTGTCTCCAACCTCAAATTCAAGGTCGGTCCTCCTCTTGTCAGCATAGGACTTTTGTCTGTCTTGGGCCGTCTTCATCCTCCTTCGTATTAAGTCCACTTTCTCTGAAGTCTCTCGGATCATGTCTGGTCCAAGTATGAGCTTATCCGTGGACTCCCACCAACAAGTGGGCGATCGACACGGTCTTCCATATAAAGCTTCGAAGGGCGCCATTCCGATGGTTGCTTGATAGCTGTTGTTGTAGGCAAATTCCACCAAAGGAAGGTGGTCTTCCCATGTCCCTCCGAAGTCGAGGACGCATAGTCTTAAAAGGTCTTCCAAAACTCTGTTCACTCTCTCTGTTTGGCCGTCGGTTTGGGGATGATAGGCCGTGCTTAAGCATAACTGCGTTCCTACTGCTTCTTGCAGACTCCGCCAAAACTCGCTGGTGAAGATGGGGTCTCGGTCACTAACAATGCTAGATGGTATTCCATGGAGTCGAACGATTTCCTTGAGGTACAGTGATGCTAGGGATGAGGCAGTTCTCTTACTTTTGACGGGTAAAAAGTGGGCGCTTTTAGTAAGCCTATCCACTATTACCCAAATGCTAGTGTTGCCTCTCCTAGACCTAGGCAGCCCATCGATGAAGTCCATTGAGATGCTATCCCACTTCCACTGCGGGATCTCCAGAGGATGTAGTAGTCCGCCAGGCTTTTTCTGTTCCGTTTTAACCTGTTGGCACACCATACACTTGGAAACGAATTCTGCCACGTCCTTTTTCATGCCGTTCCAGAAGAAAGTCCTTTTTATGTCTTTGTACATTTTATCTCCGCCTGGGTGTATCGTCATCTTGGAGTGATGTGCTTCCTCTAGAACCTTCTTTATTAAATCTTTTGTCTGTGGGACGCATAGTCTTCCGTCTCGCCTTAGCAACCCCTTATCGTCAATGGAGTATCTGTTGAGGTGACTTGAAGTTTCACCCCTAATTAGCCTATCAATTATTTCCACAAGTTGAGGGTCTTCGCATTGTGCTGTCCCTACTGAATCCACTAAAGTTGGGCGCACTTCGAGAGATGCAAGCAAGCCTGGTACGAAATCGGAGGAAGGCCTAAAGTCGAAGCTGGCTATAAACTCTAGGCTTTGTCTTTCAACAAACAACGGGCTTAGGGTCAATTTCTTTCGGCTCAACGCGTCTGCCACTACGTTGCCTTTGCCCGGAGTGTAGGAGATTTCGAAATCGTACGAGGCAAGAAACTCCATCCATCTTTGTTGCCTCAAGTTAAGATCCTTCTGCGAGAAAAGATATTTCAACGATTTATGGTCAGTGTAAAGTTCGAACTTCTCACCTAGGAGATAGTGTCGCCAAGACTTGAGTGCAAAGACGATGGCGGCTAACTCGAGATCGTGGGTTGGGTAGTTCTTTTCGTGCACTTTCAACTGCCTTCCGCCATAAGCTACTACCCTTCCTTCTTGCATTAAGACGGCGCCTAGCCCTGTCCCACATGCATCCGTATAAACAGTGAACATCTTGCTCCCATCCGGCAGCGTCAAAACTGGGGCTGTTGTAAGAGCCCTTTTCAGTCGTTGGAAAGCAAACTCGCAATCCAAATCCCAATTGAACACTAGATTCTTCTTAGTCAATTTCGTGAGCGGAGCTGAGATTTTCGCAAAATCCCTTATAAATTTTCGATAGAAACCCGCTAGTCCTAGAAAGCTTCGGACCTCAGTTGCATTCCTTGGTGTCTTCCAATCCTGTACCGCCACTACTTTCGCAGGGTCCACCGCTAACCCTTGTTTGGATACTATGTGCCCAAGGAACCTCACCTCTTCTCTCCAAAAGTGGCATTTGGAGAATTTGGCTTTTAGTTGATGGACTCGCAAAGTTTCCATGATTGCTCTTAAGTGTTGAGCATGTTCCTCTTCACTCTTTGAGAAGATAAGGATATCATCTACGAAGACCACTACGAATTTGTTGAGGAAATCTCTAAATACCCTACTCATTAGGTCCACGAAGTACGCAGGTGCATTTGTCAAGCCGAAAGGCATGACAAGCCATTCAAAGAAGCCGTCTGGGGTTCTAAACGTCGTTTTATCGATGCTATCTTCATCCACCCTTAGCTGATGAAAACCGGTTGCTAAATCGAGTTGGGAGAAAACAGACGCCTCTACAAGCTGGTCAAATAAATCGTCAATTCTAGGGAGAGGGTGCCTATTCTTTTTCGTTAGCTTGTTGAGTTCCCTATAGTCAACACATAGACGGAGTGAACCATCCGCCTTCGTAGCGAACACCACTGGAGCGCCCCATTCTGAAATGCTCCTCCTAATGAACCCCTTTTCTAGAAGCTCTTTAATCTGTTTACTAAGCTCTTTCCTTTCTCGTGGAGCCATGTGTCTAACGGGCAACGCAACGGGCTTTGCATTATCTACAAGATATATGCGGAAGTCTATTTCCCGCTTCGGAGGCAAGCCCTTCACCTCTTCGAAGACATCCGGATATTCCCGGACCACTCTAACTGATTGCAAATTTTCAACAGAGGCATCTAGCGATTCAAGATAACTAAGCATAACCGCATACGAGGGATTACAAGAAATTTCCAAAGTATTACCGAGCTAGGTTAGGAGCCTAACAACCCTTTTCTCACAATCAAGGATGGCCCCATTACTGGATAGCCAATCCATACCCAAAATCAAACCATAACCGAAAAGCCCAAAACAAAGGCACTACATTGAAATTCTACACTTAGAATAGAAATTTTCAATCCCACACAGATCATAGACAAATGAGCTGGGCCCCCAATTGGGTTTGAAACAATTAAGGGGTCCTCTACCATACTAGTTTTTAGGTGCAGAGATTCTACTAGAGCAGACGAGATAAAGGAGTGTGATGCGCCAGAATCAAATAAAGTGCGAACGGGGTGATCATAAAGATAAACTACACTTTCTACAGAAGTATTTATACCTCGATGTTGCAGAGGTGGCGCTTCCAACACATGAACCTGTGCCCCTGGGGTGGATCCAGCCCTCTGCCCCTGTCCTCGTTTCTTTGGGCAGTCCTTAGCCCTATGGCCTGTCTCACCGCAAGAAAAGCACCCACCATTCTCCTTGGCCTTCTTTTTCCGGCAGTCCTTTACTAAGTGCCCCACTTTGCCACAGAAATTGCACTTCCTCTTCTCTTTGTTGCCTTTCCCGCCTTTCTTAAAGTCTGTCTTTTTAGGTTGCAAACCCTCTTTCTTCACTTGAGAGCTTTCTGCCTTTGTCTCCTTCTTGCCCTTATCCTCTTCATTCAGCAATGCCATTTGCACCAATCTTTCATACGTGGCTCCCATGGGTATATGGGTCATGGACAAACTGTGTAATGGCTCATTCAACCCTTTGACGAAACGGAGAGCCTTCTTGTGCGGGGTGTTGACTAGGTCAAGCCCAAACCTAGCCAGCTCATCGAACTGATTCACATATTCTCTAACTGTCTTGTCCCCTTGCTTAAGAAATAAGAATTTTTCCAACTGCAAACTCCTTTCCGCATCTGAGAGAAATTTGGTCTCAAACCTTGCCCTAAAGTCCTCCCATGTCTCCACTGGTCTTTCAGCATTAGTGACTTCCCAGCAGTAGGAAGCCTCGCCCTTCAATAGCCACACCGCCAGTTGTACTTTTTGTCTATCCTCTACCTCAAAGATGATGAATAGGTCCTCCGTTTCTTTCAGCCAATTTCTAGCTGCTACGAAGGACTCAGTTCCATGGAAATCCCTTCCTCCCATGGCTTTAAAATCTTTACATATCTTAGCGAATGCGTTTCCCCGAGGAGGAGGTGGAGGAAAAGGTGCTGCTGCAGCTGGATGATTTCCTTCAGCTGGGGGAGGAGGTACGGTAGGACCTGGCTGAGTGGCCCTTGCTTCTAAGAACCGTCTAAACCAACCAGGTATTGGCACCCCTTCTGGCAAGTTAAGATCTTGGGACATGCTGAAACAAAAAGGATAGATTCAAAACGAAGGATAAGAGATAGTTCCTATGGCTTTGGGGGGGTGGACTCTGCCTTTTTAAAATAAAATAATATTTTCTTTTAAAAATGCTTCTTTAAATTTCCTTTTTGAAAATAATTTTTTTCAAAACTTTTTATCTTATCTGGTAAACCTATGCTCTGATACCAAGTGAAACACCCCACCTCCGTTAGGGTCACTCTCAAAGGGAATGCCCTAATTTTGGTGGAGGTTTATAAGTACAAGTCACAGAAATACAAGAGAGATATAAGAACACATATTTGTAAACAGCGGAAAATCAACAAACTTTTATTTCAAAAGGGGAAATACGTGCTACAATAATATCACCATAATTGTCTTACATCTTTTTCAAAAACATAACATAATACTTTCATAATCTGTCTTGATTACATTATTTAAAGAAGCATAAATAAAACATAGATAAACTGCAAAAGCCCCATAGTGGATTGTCCAAAGCCATAGTTCAAAGCGAAAAAAAAGTCCAAGCAATACATTTCTCTTCTTCAAGCTGGATGTTAAGGTTGGTCAAGCTGCCGTGTTCCCTCCCTGTGGACCTGGGGGGGGAACGGAAGAAAAGAAGACGAAAGAAAAGTAGAGTCAGACATAAAGCCTGAGTAAGTCTAGTACTATTTTGTCTATGAATAAAGAACTGGGTATGATAAGTATAAACAAGAAGTGGGAAAGTACTATAAACTTGGTTAAGTTGTCTAGGGTCGAATAAACTATCGTACCCCATGTTAATCTCTGAACCCATATAAACTAGTTTCCAACTGGCACCCCATAATCAGGGTGAAGTGATCCATTCTATGATGATCGGCTCCTACTCGCATAGTTCATGTGTCTTACGGCCCCCGATGTTGTAGTTACCTATGCTGGTCCCACCATGGGGTGTATCAAGTCCCATGGTGGCGGCCCGACACAACCTTAGAATGCACAGGTATGCTACTGGTGTCCAGTGCCTTATTTTTCTGCGCCGGAGTGTGTGCACGCCCGCACCCCGTTAGAACCTACACTGCTACACCACCGCCGTCGATTTGACCTCTTACAATCAGCCCAGTAATCGTGCCCCACCCTGCCTAGTTTTAGGGTATCCTGATACACCTTCTAGGGTTACTGCTGAAAAGGGTCCCCCGTTACTAGGTTTTCTATCTCTAGCCAACATGCTAAGTTGGTTAAGTGTTTTTCTAACCTAACCCCCACCAGTCCGTTTAGTTTAGCATGTTCCATTCTGATTAAGTCTTTAGTTCACTTAATCCTAACAATCCTGACTCAGCCTTAATTGTCTTATTAAGGCCCTGACCTCTCACATTAGACAGGTATTGTTGTGGCTGCCTGTTGCCGGTTGGTTCCGGGCAGTCTTACGCCACAACTCAGTCTAACCTCGGGTCCTTATTGGGATCCATGTTTAACCTCCCACATTGGATAGGTATTGTTGTGACTACTGGACAGCCGGGCGGTTCCGGTCAGGTTTACATCACAACTCAATCCAACCTCGGGTTAAACACATCGTATGTTCTACATTTACATATTTTGTCTTTCTTCTTTATTTTCTTATATGTAAATATTTGCGGCCCATTATTAAGTTAATGGTGTAAAGGTTACACCAATCATGGGCCCAACCCATACTTGAATTTGGGCCCTTCTATTTTATATTTTCATTCATTAGTAACTTTAACCCAACGTTATTTTCCCCCGTTTTACACGTCCGTTTATTATCTATATGTTGGGCTTAGCCTTTTAAAGCCCAACTTAGCCATGCGAAAGGGGAGGCTTAAAGCGTGATTACATACACAAAAAGGGGAAGGTGAGCGCATGAACTTGCAATATAACGTTGGAAATACAAAATAGAAACTGGTGTACTTGCATAGTAGTGACATATACTTTGGTCCTAAAGCATAGGTGACATGAATCAAAGCATGTGAACTTGTAGTTGAGATAAGAATCTAAATTGGATATCATTATTGACACATAGTCATAACTACAACATGAACCTATATTTTTATTTAGGCATAATGTCAAACATAAGCATGGCATAAATA
The DNA here is from genome assembly GCA_030737875.1 of Allium sativum. Classification (NCBI taxonomy): domain Eukaryota; kingdom Viridiplantae; phylum Streptophyta; class Magnoliopsida; order Asparagales; family Amaryllidaceae; genus Allium; species Allium sativum. Next base: position 6,580 of record JASFAX010003215.1, on the reverse strand, counting down.
TTTCTAACATAAGCATGGCATAATGTCAAACATAATCATGGCATAATGTCAAACATAAGCATGGCATAAGTATAGTTAAATTTTGTTCACATAACCATGGCATAAATACTTCTAACATGGAATCATGATTTTTACTTTAGTCATGTAAACTTGCAAAAAAAAGGGATTTTTGAATCTAACCTAGCCATGTACCACATATGTCATCATATAATTCTTGTTAACAATTTCAATTATGCAAATTATCAATCATAGCCTAGTCATAAGTTTGCAAATAGGTTTTCTAGTACAAAAGCATGGCTTAATACATGATGCCAAATTCTCAACATAATTTCATGTGGATTATGATAATCCAAACTCATTCCAATTACTTCACAAAAATGATGTTTGTATAAAAATACACATTATGATGGCATAGTAGCAAAACCCCAAACTTGCATTATTTTCAATTTAACAACTACATACATGTAGCTTCAACATAAATTACATATCTTGCGAATATCCAAACGTCATACTTGCATAAAACTACCGCATGTAGTTTTTCATAATGAACAACATAATTCAAGATTATCCAAACGTATACAATATTCCAACGCACAAATATGAATTACTTTATCGCCACAAATCAAGTATACATATCTACACAATCATTTGTTCATACCAAAGTAATACTCTACTTACAATGGTTGTAGCGAATTCTCTAATTTAGGAATTTAGAGATGCGACTCCTTTTGACGTAGGCGTTGATTTGATTCGTTTGAATTGCTTTAGGCTTTAGAATTTTCCTCCTAATCTTCTCTCCAATTTGGTGGCTACCCCTAGTCGTTCCTCAGCAACATGGCGGCTTTGTTCTTATTTTTGAATGAATAGATTAGGGTTAGTCTAGGGTTGTTTTTATAGGGGTAATGAACTGATTAGAACCATTGATGTTGCTTGGATTGATCGTAGCCATTCATTCGCAAGAGAGACCAATTAGAGCCTGCCACCTAGCCCTAATGACAAAGCAGACCACAGAAAACCGACCAACATAGAATAGGCCAGCCAGGTTAGACTGGGCTCGACCTGGCTCTGGACCAGGTCGACACCCCTGTCGACAGCCCTGTCGACAGGCCTGTCGACCTGGTTAGACCAGGTCGACAGCCCAGTCGACCTGGGTGCGTCAGGCGGGACTTTTTCCGCCCTGGCCCATTGGGCCCCATTTTTGTTTTCAGAGCTTATTTTATTCTGTTTGAATTTTAAATTTAATTCAGAAACTTCCGAAGGCCATATCTTCTTCATACGGACTCCGTTTTTCGAAAACTCGGACTCTATTTCGCGTATTTTTCCGAGACGAACGCAATGGAGTATCCCGTTTCCCTTAGTTCTTTGATTTGAAATTAATTATAATTTAATTTGTGAATTTCACAGTTATAGAATTTTCGGGGTGTTACATTCTATCCTCCTTAAAGGATTTCGTCCCCGAAATCTTCAAGTTAAGAAGAATATGTCCTACCATCAAATCACTCATCTACTCAGTCATCATCCACAAGCATCCATTGTCCTTAGAAATTTCTAGTGCTGTATGACCATTTGCAAAAGTGTGTGTATATGTTCCTTATCTAATGCAAAGATCAGGCGGTCTACTGATTCAGTTGGCCTCTTTAATGCGAATTATGTCAGTGCCATGAGTCCAATATGTATGCAATTTTCCTATTTGATAAATATCATTTCTATATGAGTGCACAACCATCCACTCATATGCAACATCCATGTGCTGATTCAACCATTTTGCATCCATAAAAACTGAAAAATGCTCACACATCCATATGTAGTATGAGAGTGTTTTCGAGCCGATCTAGTGCCTACTGTGTGTATATGCATCCACGGGCAACCACTAGCAACCACTTGCATCCACTTGCAACCATCAAACATAACATGTCTCAAACACATGTTTACACCCATTAGTTTCTACCTAAAGTTCGAAGATTCGATCGATAGGATACAGTCGAGTGATGGAGCGAGTACAGATAAAACAAAAACTTTATTCCTATCAGACATTGGTTGAGAAAATAATTCCCCTAAGTGTCAACCCCGAAAACCGAAATCAACATAAGATTGACACCCAGAGGGTTACCCTCTTTAGACGATGTCAAAACTGGAAATCTTATCAGAAGTATTCAGATATTTACAGACTACTGGTACAGATTAGGTTCCCTAATGATTCTTTGGAAGCTAAGCATGATAAAATCATATCCCACAAAAACTCAGAATATATGCGTCATATTTGACGCCTAACACAGATATCCCTCAAACCTTAACTTAAAACAGATGAGTCATACCCTTTATGGGTCTGAGTCTACAGCAGAATTCAGAAGTAATACTAGTATTAAAGTGCAGAGTATCGATTACAAAATCAAAATACCAGAATCAGAAAAAGTCTTAACTCCATAATCAGATAAAGAAATTAATCCTACTATAGAAATTTTCCTATTTCTATCCTAGCCACTAGCCTCGAGAGTGTTTGCCTGTCCTCCTTGCCCTCGTCTCTTCAGGCAGTCCCTAGTGAAGTGTCCCATCTCTCCACAGTTGAAGCAAGCGCCTTTCCTTTTTCTGCAATCCTTGTTCAGATGAGTCGAGCTCCCACAAGTAAAGCATTTTTTCCTTTCTTATCTTCAGTCTTTTCATCCTTCTTTTGTGTTTCCTTTTTGGGCCCTGCTTTCTTATTCTGTGGTTCTTCCTTCTTTGTCTCTTTCGGGCCCTTGTCTTCCTCATGCAGTAGTGCCATGTCCACCAATCTCTCGTAAGTCGCTCCCATGGGTACATGGGTCATGGCTAGGCTATGCAGTGGCTCATTTAATCCTTTAACAAAGCGGAGAGCCTTTTTATGCTGGGTGTTGACTAAATCCAATCTGAACCTAGCTAGTTGGTTGAACTGGTTGACGTATTCCTTGACCGTCATACTTCCTTGCTTAAGAGATAAAACCTTCTCCAGTTGTAAACTCCGTTCATCTTGCGAGAGAAATTTTGTCTCAAACCTTGTTCTGAAATCCATCCATGTCTCAACCAGCCTCTCGGCGTTAGTGACTTCCCACCAGTAGGAAGCTTCGTCTTTGAGCAGCCATACCACCAACTGTACCTTCTGCCTATCGTCCACCTTGAAGATAACGAATAGATCCTCAGTTTCTTTGAGCCAGTTCCTCGCTTCTACGAATGATTCAGTTCCTTTGAAATCCTTCCCACCCATGGCCCTAAAATCTCTACAGATCTTTTAGAAAGCAATTGCACGAGGAGGGGGTGGGGGATCATTTGCTGGACCTGCAGCGGCGGTCCTAACCTCAAGATATTGACGGAACCAGCCAGGTACATGAACACCCTCTTGTATCTCAGATGCTTCAGACATGCTGAAACGAAAAAGGAAAGGTTCAATACAAAAAGGACTGAAAGAAAGATATATGGCTCTTGGGGATCATGTTATTCAAAATAAGCTTTATTTTTGAAAATACTTCCTTTTAAAACCTTTTTGAAAATAGTTTTCAAAAACTTTTATCTAATCTGGTAACCTTTAGCTCTGATACCAAGTGTAACACCCCACCTCCATTAAGGTCACTCACAAAGGGATTTCCTTAACTTTGGTGGAGCATTTTAGTAAACAGAACAGAAACTTATAAGACAGATAAAACAGTACTTGAAAAATTTTAACTTTATTACAGTGGAAACAGAAATCAATATGGTTACATCCTGTCAAATCTCAGAATTCAAGTACAAAATATCAGTCTTGTACAAAAGCCTTCAAAATGCATGGTTTAAAATCATAATCCCCATAGAACGGAAGCTATACAGAGCCAAGCCATACTTTAAGCACTTCAAGCAAAGAGAAATCCAGATCAAGCTAAAGTATTCCCTCCTTGGATAACCTAGGGGGGAACGGACGAAAGGAGGCGAAACAACAAGGGTCAGACAAAAAGTCTGGCAAGTCCAGTGACTTTCAGCATATGAATAATAATATGACATGAACATAAAACTGGATGAGGGATAACTGTAACAGGTGTAGCAGATATAACAGAAGAACAGAATGACATAAACTATTGCTTTACACTTCTCTGCACTAATACTAGTATAACAGAATTAGGTGTCGCCCTAATGTCTAAACTGAAACAGGAACGGGTACAGAATAATTTAACAGAAACAGAATACTAATAATGGGCCTTTACTACCCGATCAGAAACAGACAGAAGCAGAAACAGATTAATCCCTACGGAAACAGAATGTAGAATTAGGTGTACACTAGTAATGGGCCTTTACCACCCGAACAGACGGTACCACGCAGAAACAGACAGGTGTTACCACCCAACAGAAACAGACGGTACCAACAGAAATAGACAGAACTAAGTGTACCCTACAACCCTACCCCAAGCGATCGGCTCCCTAATACATAAATATCCTGTGTCGGCCCCACAGTTGGGTGCATCACTCCCTAAAGTGACAAACAATTGGCACAAACCTATTTACAGATGTCACGGCGTCTTACATCCTCAGAGGCAGACCGGGATCCATGCACGCACATGACCCGGTTGGAACGCACCATCAACACCCCTCGCCATTATCAGAATGAACCACTTATAATTAGTTCAGTAAGCGTGCCCGGACCCTACCTACTGTTGGGTCAAAGTTTTGATACCAGAAAGGGTTACTGACTAATATGGGTCCCAAACAACAGATGACACAAGTAATTCCCCTCCTAACCTTGTGTCCCCAGACTAACAGATTTCAGATTAACAGTTCAGACATACAGAATTCAGATTTACTAGTTCACAGATTAAGTTAACAAGTTTTCAGACTAACAGATCAGATGTACAAAATTTTCACATTTGTCTAACTTTGTATTGGGCCTACAGATTCCTGGGTTTACTACACCTATTAATCCCGTTGGTTTAACCCTATTTTCCCCCAATACGTTTTAGACATCATTCTTATCTTAGATTTGCATTAATTAATTATTCATGCCCAGACCTCTCACATTAAGTCGCTAGCTTGTGGCCGCTGGATGTGCCGGGCGGTTCCGGGCAGACTTCTGCCACAAGCCAGACCTAACCTCGTGTCTTAAGCAGGTTATGACTAACTTCTCACATTAGAACCTATTGTTTGCGGCCACTGGATGTGCCGGGCAGTTCCGGGCAGATTTACGTCGCAAACTCATTCTAACCTCGAGTTAGCCATATTCATCTTTGCGGCCAATTAATTAATTATTTACCGTTTATGCGCACGCCCAATATATATGCCAATTCATATTATATCAATAACAGAATGATCACATCAACTCAACTGATATAGCAGATAAAAGATTTTAGCAGATTGGGTGACTTAACAGACTTAACCGATTTAGCACTTAGCAGATTTTGGCATATAACAGATTAGGCATCTCAACAGACAAATTTAACAGACTAGGCATTTCCATTTAATTAGCAGTTTAGGCCATATAACAGAACTAGCAGATTAGGCAACTTAACAAATTAGCAGGATAGGCATTTCAACAGATTAAGCAGATTAGCAGAGCAGATAACAGATTTAGCAGATTTGGCATTTTCAATAGACTTACCAGATGACAGATAACAAATTAGGCATATCTATAGATTTAGTTTAGCAGATTTAGGCGATTCAACAAATTTAGCCTACACTTATATGCCAAAGCATGGTCATAATTCATAATTCAACATAGGCTACAGATTTTTAGTTAAACATTGCATAGTACAGAAGAATCTCTAAAAACTCCAAATCATATGCCTAGACTCACATAAAACAAAGGTTGAGTAGAAGATCATGGGTAGACCTAACTCAATAGGTAAATTCCCAAATCATGGTATGAATTGTGCCAAGTTATGGCTTTTATTGCTAATTATCTAAAAATCCATATTTAGGTGTGTTCACAATTATAGTTATCCTATTTTAATATAGGTCCTTTATGCCTAAACAACATGTTCGTTTCAGCCCAAGTCATAATATGTCCAAGGATCTAGATCTAAGAAATGTCCTTTAGTTCATATCTTGATATTCCAGATATTACAAGTCATATATTTCCATATGATATTCCCAAACTGTCATATATGCACAGATTTAGATCTAGTTTACAACCTTTGTCCTTTATTCAATTCAGTCACAGATCAGTCCAATTTATGCCTTAGATTTATGCTCTAGGTTCCAAGTTCAACCTATGTTCTTTCCTTAAATTAGTCACATATCGGTCATGCCCAATTTATGCACATTCATTTGATTGTCCCAAACATTTTAGCGTATGTTGATCTCTTATGAGATAGGCTCAGGCTCGTGGTAGCCTGGCTATAGAACAGAAAGAGGAAAGAGGTACAGAATAAGATAAATCAAATCAGATCAGAACAGATATTACCTTAGATTCAGGTTTAGAATTCATGTCACAATCAAAATTAACGTTTATAGCGGAGAATAACTGTACTTGCCTTGATTGGATTAAAGAAAGAACTTTAGTTGTTGCAGAATTGTTGCAGAAGCTTTTATCTCAAATTTGAATTGAATTGCTTAGGTTGATGTTGATTTGCTTCTAGTTTTGATTCTAGCATAGTAGCGATGCCAT
>JASFAX010003214.1:0-43247 GCA_030737875.1 Allium sativum | reverse complement strand
AAGCCATACTTTAAGCACTTCAAGCAGAGAGAAACCCGGATCAAGCTAAAGTATTCCCTCCTTGGATAACCTGGGGGGGGGAACGGAAGAAAGGAGGCGAAACAACAAGGGTCGGACAAAAAGTCTGGCAAGTCCAGTGACTTTCAGCATATGAACAGATAATAATAATATGACATGAACATAAAACTGGATGACAGATAACTGTAACAGGTGTAGCAGATATAACAGAAGAACAGAATGACATAGACTATTGCTTTACACTTCTCTGCACTAATGCTAGTATAACAGAATTAGGTGTCACCCTAATGTATAAACTGAAACAGAAACAGGTACAGAATAATTTCCACGCTAGTAATGGGCCTTTACCACCCGATCAGAAACAGACAGAAGCAGAATGTAGCATAAGGTGTACACTAGTAATTGGGCCTTTACCACCCGATCAGACGGTACCACACAGAAACAGACAGGTGTTGCCACCCAACAGAAACAGACAGAACTAAGTGTACCCTAAAACCCTACCCCAAGCGATCGGCTCCCTAATACATAAATACCCTGTGCCAGCCCCACCAAAGGGTGTATCATTCCCTAAAGTGGCAACCTTTGAATGACACAGACCTATTTACAGATGTCACGGCGTCTTACATCCTCAGAGGCAGACCGGGATCCATGCACGCACATGACCCGGTTGGAACGCACCATCAACACCCCTCGCCATTATCAAAATGAACCGCTTATAATTAGTTCAGTAAGCGTGCCCGGACCCTACCTACTGTTGGGTCAAAGTTTTGATACCAGAAAGGGTTACTGACTAATATGGGTCCCAAACAACAGATGACACAAGTAATTCCCCTCCTAACCTTGTGTCCGCAGACTAACAGATTTCAGCTTAACTTGTCTACAAGTTTCAGACATACAAAACTTAGGTTAACTAGTTCACAGATCAGACAATCAAGTTAACAGGTTTTCAGACTAACGGATCAGATGTTCGGATTAACAGGCTTACAGATTAACTGGTTCCAGATTATCTAACTTTGTATTGGGCCAACGGATTCACGAAACGGGTTCATTAAATTCATTAGTCCAGTTGGTTTAACCCTATCCACCCAACACATTTCAGACATCATATTTATCTCAGATTTTATCTCATATTTTATCTCAGATTTGCATTAATTAAATATTAATGCACAGACCTCTCACATTAGGTCGGTAGCTTGTGGCCGCTGGATATGCCGGGCGGTTCCGGGCAGACTTCTGCAACAAGCCAGACCTAACCTTGTGTCTTGCGCATGTTATGACTAACTTCTCACATTAGAACCTATTGTTTGCGGCCACTGGATGTGCCGGGCGGTTCCAGGCAGGTTTACGCCGCAAACTCATTCTAACCTCGAGTTAGCCATATTTATCTTTGCGGCCAATTAATTAATAGTTTAGCATTTATGCCTATGCCTAATATACATGTCAATTATTCATAACTATAGTCAATTCAAATTACGCCAATAACAGACTAATTATATCAAAACAATAGATATAGCAGGTAACAGATTTAACATATAACAGATTTTTCAGATTAGGCGACTTAACGGATTTAGCAGATTAAGCAACTTAGCAGATTTTAGCACATAACAGATTAAGCATCTCAACAGACAAATTTAACAGATTAGGCATTTCAATCTTAATAGCAGTCTAGGCCATATAACAGAACTAGCAGTTTAGGCAACTTAGCAAATTAGCAGATTTAGCAGATTTAATATTTCTAAAGGTTCTATTTACATGCCTTGCCTAATCATAAATTAGGCATAAGTTCATATGCCTACATAATTGTCATGATTCACAATATGAACATATATTCCATGTTTGCATAAATTTACATAGCGCAGAATATGGACACAATTTACCATATAACATATGTTCCAATTTTTGTTAAACTAGCATTTTACATGTAAATTATACCAAATATAATCATTAATTACAATGCATGCCATATATCCAAAAATTCCTATTTAGGTGTAATCACAATAATAGATATCCTAATTAATGTAAATCTTTACACCTAACTTTCCATATCCTTCTTCTTTTCAAGTCATGAATCATAATGCAAAATATACCCAACAATCTAAATCTTTAAATTATATCTTCTAAAAATTAGATCTTGACTTTTATATGCATTTTGTCCAAAGTCTCCAATCATATATAAACATACAATGGTTCCTCTTTTCTTTTATTACAGAATATGCATAGATCTAAATCTAGTTTACAACATATGCTCATTTTTCTAATTAATTACAGATCTAAATATCATATGTCCATTTCTCTAATTAGTTACAGATCTAAATTACAACATACTCTATGCAATATATAAATTACATGTTCATAGTCAAATTTATGCATCCAATCCCAAGTCACATGTCCAATATATTTTATGCTTCAGATCTAAAGTCATATGTTCAATTCAGTCTTGTCAAATTTCGCATCATTCATTAATTATCCCAAATTTTGTGTTCATACATTAATCTCTTTATGAGATTGGGCACAGGCTCGTGGTAGCCTGGCTATAGAAACAGAAAAGAAGAAAGGAATACAGAACAGTCACAGAAAACAGATCTAACAGAACAGAATATATATACAACCTCAAACTCAGATTTAAAAGCATATCAAAATTATAATTAACGTTTATAGCGGAGAATAACTGTACTTGCCTTTCGTGGTTTAAGAAAGGATAATAAACTGTTGTTGATGCAGAAATGCTGAATTATTCCTTTTTAATTGTTGTTGTAGATCTACCCTTTGATTTGAGATTTGATTTAGCTTTTACATCAGTCCTAGTTTTAATTCCAGCAGAGCAGCGACGCCATTTTTATTTTTAATTAGAAGAAGAGAGCAATGGAGGCTAGAGAATTGTGTAAGAAACCTAGGTTTAGGTTAGGGATGTATTTATAGGAGGATAGGGTGATTTAGAGCCTTCAGATCAGTCCAGAAGTCATCAGAATCGCACAGCTCGAATACACATCATCCAGCCACTCAAAAGAAGACACGTCACCTCAGAACACTCCAGAATTCGGTGCTGGATTTGTATGGGCGCACTTGGCAGGTGCGCCAGTGTATTTTTGTACTGGCGCACTTCACAAGTGCGCCAGTGTATTCTGGTCTGTTTCCGGTTTTTCTGCCTAATTTCGTTCGTCCATATCTTCTTCATACGGACTCCGATTTACGCAAATTCGGACTCTATTTCGCGTATTTTTCCGAGACAAACACAATGGCACAACCCGTTTCCCTTATTTCTTCTCCTAAAAATTAATTATACCTTGATTTTTAACTCTTATGTTTACAGAAAATACTGGGTGTTACATTCTCCCCTCCTTAGAGGATTTCGTCCCCGAAATCTTCAAGTTAAGAAGAATGTGTCCTACCATCCAATCACCCATCTACTCAACCATCATCCACAAGCATCCATTGTCCTTAGAAAACTTCTAATGTTGTATGAACATATGCAAAAGTGTGTGTATATGCTCCTTATCTAATGCAAGGATCAGGCGGTCTACTGATTCAGTTGACCTCCTTAATGCGAATTATGTCAGTGCCATGAGTCCAACATGTATGCAATAGAATCCTAATGATATATATTATTTCTATATGAGTGCACAATTATTCACTCAAATGCAACATCCATGTGCTGAATCAACCATTTTGCATCCACAAGAATTGAAAAATGCTCACACATCCATATGCAGTATGAGAGTGTTTTCGAGCCGATCTAGTGCCTAGTGTGTGTGTATGCATCCACGGGCAACCACTAGCAACCACTTGCATCCACTTGCAACCATCAAACATAACATGTCTCAAACACATGTTTACACCCATTAGTTTCTACCTAAAGTTCGAAGATTCGATCGATAGGATACAGTCGAATGATGGAAGCGAGTACAGATAGAACGAAAATTTGGTTCCCATTAGACATGGGTCCTAAGTATCAGCCCCAAAGACCAATACCAACATCAAATTGACACCCAGAGGATTACCTTCTTTAGACAATGTCAAAACTGGATATCCTATCAAAAGTATTTAGATATTTACAGACTACTGGTACAGATCAGGTTCCCTAATGATTCTTAGGAAGCTAAGCATGATAAAATCATACCCCACGAAAACTCAGAATGTATGCGTCATACTTGACGCCTAACACAGATATCCCTCAAACCCCAATCTCAAACAGATGAGCCATAACCCTTATGGGTCTGAGTCTACAACGGAATTCAGAAATAATACTAGTATTAAAGTGCAGAGTATCGATTACAAAATCAAAATACCAGAATCAGAAAAAGTCTTAACTCCATAATCAGATAAAGAAATTAAACCTACTATAGAAATTTTCCTATTTCTATCCTAGCCACTAGCCTCAAGAGTGTTCGCCTGCCCTCCTTGTCCTCGTCTCTTCGGGCAGTCCCTAGTGAAGTGTCCCATCTCCCCACAGTTGAAGCAAGCGCCCTTCCTTTTTCTGCAATCCTTGTTTAGATGAGTCGAGCTCCCACAAGTAAAGCACTTTTTCCCCTTCTTTTCTTCAGATTTCTCATCCTTCTTTTGTGTTTCCTTTTTGGGCCCCGCTTTCTTATTCTGTGGTTCTTCCTTCTTTGTCTCTTTCGGGCCCTTGTCTTCCTCGTGCAGTAGTGCCATATCCACCAATTTCTCGTAAGTTGCTCCCATGGGTACATGGGTCATGGCTAGGCTGTGCAGTGGCTCGTTCAATCCTTTAACAAAGCGGAGAGCCTTTTATGCTGAGTGTTGACTAAATCCAATCCGAACCTAGCCAGTTGGTTGAACTGGTTGACGTATTCCTTGACTGTCATACTTCCTTGCTTAAGAGATAAGAACTTTTCCAATTGTAAACTTCGTTCAGCTTGCGAGAGGAATTTTGTCTCAAACCTTGTTCTGAAATCCATCCATGTCTCAACCGGCCTCTCGGCGTTAGTGACTTCCCACCAGTAGGAAGCTTCGTCTTTGAGCAGCCATACTGCCAACTGTACCTTCTGCCTATCGTCCACCTCGAAGATAACGAATAGATCCTCAGTTTCTTTGAGCCAATTCCTTGCTTCTACGAATGATTCAGTTCCTTTGAAATCCTTCCCACCGATGGCCCTAAAATCTCTACAGATCTTTGAGAAAGCAATTGCACGAGGAGGGGGTGGAGGAGGGGGATCATTTGCTGGACCTGCAGCGGCGGTCCTAGCCTCAAGATATTGACGAAACCAACCGGGTACATGAACACCCTCTGGTATCTCAGATGCTTCAGACATGCTGGAACGAAAAAGGAAAGGTTCAATACAAAAAGGACTGAAAGAAAGATATATGGCTCTTGGGGATCATGTTTTTCAAAATAAGCTTTATTTTTGAAAATACTTCCTTCCAAAACCTTTTTTGAAAATAGTTCTCAAAAACTTTACCCAATCTGGTAACCTTCAGCTCTGATACCAAGTGTAACACCCCACCTCCGTTAAGGTCACTCACAAAGGGAATGCCTTAACTTTGGTGGAGCATTTTAGTAAACAGAACAGAAACTTACAAGATAGATAAAACAGTACTTGAAATTTTTTAACTTTATTACAGTAGAAACAGAAATCAATATGGTTACATCCTTTCAAATTTCAGAATTCAAGTACAAATATCAGTCTTGTACAAAAGCCTTCAAAATGCATGTTTTAAAATCATAATCCCCATAGAACGGGAGCTATACAGAGCCAAGCCATACTTTAAGCACTTCAAGCAGAGAGAAACCCGGATCAAGGTAAAGTATTCCCTCCTTGGATAACCTGGGGGGGAACGGAAGAAAGGAGGCGAAACAACAAGGGTCAGACAAAAAGTCTGGCAAGTCCAGTGACTTTTAGCATATGAACAGATAATAATAATATGACATGAACATAAAACTGGATGACAGATAACTGTAACAGGTGTAGCAGATATAACAGAAGAACAAAATGACATAGACTATTGCTTTACACTTCTCTGCACTAATGCTAGTATAACAGAATTAGGTGTCACCCTAATGTATAAACTGAAACAGAAACAGGTACAGAATAATTTCCACGCTAGTAATGGGCCTTTACCACCCGATCAGAAACAGACAGAAGCAGAATGTAGCATAAGGTGTACACTAGTAATTGGGCCTTTACCACCCGATCAGACGGTACCACGCAGAAACAGACAGGTGTTGCCACCCAACAGAAACAGACGGTACCAACAGAAACAGACAGAACTAAGTGTACCCTAAAACCCTACCCCAAGCGATCGGCTCCTTAATACATAAATACCCTGTGCCAGCCCCACCAAAGGGTGTATCATTCCCTAAAGTGGCAACCTTTGAATGACACAGACCTATTTACAGATGTCACGGCGTCTTACATCCTCAGAGGCAGACCGGGATCCATGCACGCACATGACCCGGTTGGAACGCACCATCAACACCCCTCGCCATTATCAGAATGAACCGCTTATAATTAGTTCAGTAAGCGTGCCCGGACCCTACCTACTGTTGGGTCAAAGTTTTGATACCAGAAAGGGTTACTGACTAATATGGGTCCCAAACAACAGATGACACAAGTAATTCCCCTCCTAACCTTGTGTCCCCAGACTAACAGATTTCAGCTTAACTTGTCTACAAGTTTCAAACATACAAAACTTCGGTTAACTAGTTCACAGATCAGACAATCAAGTTAACAGGTTTTCAAACTAACGGATCAGATGTTCGGATTAACAGGCTTACAGATTAACTGGTTCCAGATTATCTAACTTTGTATTGGGCCAACGGATTCACGAAACGGGTTCATTAAATTCATTAGTCCAGTTTCCCAACACATTTCAGACATCATATTTATCTCATATTTTATCTCATATTTTATCTCAGATTTGCATTAATTAAATATTAATGCACATACCTCTCACATTAGGTCGGTAGCTTGTGGCCGCTGGATATGCCGGGCGGTTCCGGGCAGACTTCTTCAACAAGCCAGACCTAACCTCGTGTCTTGCGCATGTTATGACTAACTTCTCACATTAGAACCTATTGTTTGCGGCCACTGGATGTGCCGGGCGGTTCCGGGCAGGTTTACGCCGCAAACTCATTCTAACCTCGAGTTAGCCATATTTATCTTTGCGGCCAATTAATTAATAGTTTAGCATTTATGCCTATGCCTAATATACATGTCAATTATTCATAACTATAGTCAATTCAAATTACGCCAATAACAGACTAATTATATCAAAATAATAGATATAGTAGGTAACAGATTTAACATATAACAGATTTTTCAGATTAGGCGACTTAACGGATTTAGCAGATTAAGCAACTTAGCAGATTTTAGCACATAACAGATTAGGCATCTCAACAGACAAATTTAACAGATTAGGCATTTCAATCTTAATAGCAGTCTAGGCCATATAACAGAACTAGCAGTTTAGGCAACTTAGCAAATTAGCAGATTTAGCAGATTTAATATTTCTAAAGGTTCTATTTACATGCCTTGCCTAATCATAAATTAGGCCTAAGTTCATATGCCTACATAATTGTCATGATTCACAATATGAACATATATTCCATGTTTGCATAAATTTACATAGCGCAGAATATGGACACAATTTACCATATAACATATGTTCCAATTTTTGTTAAACTAGCATTTTACATGTAAATTATACCAAATATAATCATTAATTACAATGCATGCCATATATCCAAAAATTCCTATTTAGGTGTAATCACAATAATAGATATCCTAATTAATGTAAATCTTTACACCTAACTTTCCATATCCTTCTTCTTTTCAAGTCATGAATCATAATGCAAAATATACCCAACAATCTAAATCTTTAAATTATATCTTCTAAAAATCAGATCTTGACTTTTATATGCATTTTGTCCAAAGTCTCCAATCATATATAAACATACAATGGTTCCTCTTTTCTTTTATTACAGAATATGCATAGATCTAAATCTAGTTTACAACATATGCTCATTTTTCTAATTAATTACAGATCTAAATATCATATGTTCATTTCTCTAATTAGTTACAGATCTAAATTACAACATACTCTATGCAATATATAAATTACATGTTCATAGTCAAATTTATGCATCCAATCCCAAGTCACATGTCCAATATATTTTATGCTTCAGATCTAAAGTCATACGTTCAATTCAGTCTTGTCAAATTTCGCATCATCCATTAATTGTCCCAAATTTTGCGTTCATATGTTAATCTCTTTATGAGATTGGGCATAGGCTCGTGGTAGCCTGGCTATAGAAACAGAAAAGAAGAAAGGAATACAGAACAGTCACAGAAAACAGATCTAACAGAACAGAATATATATACAACCTCAAACTCAGATTTAAAAGCATATCAAAATTATAATTAACGTTTATAGCGGAGAATAACTGTACTTGCCTTTCGTGGTTTAAGAAAGGATAATAAACTGTTGTTGATGCAGAAATGCTGAATTATTCCTTTTTAATTGTTATTGTAGATCTACCCTTTGATTTGAGATTTGATTTAGCTTTTACATCAGTCCTAGTTTTAATTCCAGCAGAGCAGCGACGCCATTTTTATTTTTAATTAGAAGAAGAGAGAAATGGAGGCTAGAGAATTGTGTAAGAAACCTAGGTTTAGGTTAGGGATGTATTTATAGGAGGATAGGGTGATTTAGAGCCTTCAGATCAGTCCAGAAGTCATCAGAATCGCACAGCTCGAATACACATCATCCAGCCACTCAAAAGAAGACACGTCACCTCAGAACATTCCAGAATTCGGTGCTGGATTTGTATGGGCGCACTTGGCAGGTGCGCCAGTGTATTTTTGTACTGGCGCACTTCACAAGTGCGCCAGTGTATTCTGGCCTTTTTCCGGTTTTTCTGCCTAACTTCGTTCGTCCATATCTTCTTCATACGGACTCCGATTTACGCAAATTCGGACTCTATTTCGCGTATTTTTCCGAGACGAACACAATGGCGCAACCCGTTTCCCTTATTTATTCTCCTAAAAATTAATTATACCTTGATTTTTAACTCTTATGTTTACAGAAAATACGGGGTGTTACAGGTGAACTGATGGTTAGATCAGTATGCTTTTTAGAGGATGGGCACCTTAGTGGTGTCGTGGATTCGGTCGACCGAGGTGAGGGATAGGGCACCCCCCCCCCCGATTCCTATATTGGATAGGGTATACGTCGTTTTCGTATGCCTACGACGTAAGCCATTGAGATATTTGGTTTCCAGGATAGTGCGGATGTGCATTACGGCGTTTTCGCATGCCTATGACGTAAGCCGTTGGGAATTGTACTACGCAATCGATCTTTCGAATCAGTAACCAGTATGGAAATCCAATTTCCAAATATGACATTTTTCGGTTTTGATTGTATACTATATATGGTGACATAGTGGTATGGGACATTCATGCCTCCTATGATTGATACATTTATATTTGAAGTTGTTTTCTTCACTTATAGTAATAATAAAAGATTAAATTTCGCGTATCAAGCATTGTTTGGCTATTATAAGGTAAAAGCCTATCCTCCGGCTTGCGTTGCATTGTGTGATAGGACCTGGGTCTTATAATAGCTTCATTGTTCTTTATTTAGTATTACGTTGTTTGTTATATGCACTGGTATTCTTGGGGTTAAACCTGTTCCGTGTTATACGGCATGGTCCCTTGATTTACCTAACTTTAAAAATCAAAATAATAACTATTTTAGTTCTCACACCAGTCACATGACTGACCTGGAGTTTATTGTCTTAAACTAAACTCTGGGTGCCCTTATTTTCCACACGGGCAGCTAGTAGTTTTTGGTTTTGCATATATTATATTCACAGGATCCCGGTTTACAGATGAAGTGATATTCGGAAAGCTCTGTATCTGCGTATTTCTTCCAGTTGTGTTTTGTATTATTTTTCCGCTGCGATGTGTTAAAATGTAATTTAAATCTCTGATATTTTTCTGATGTATAATATTTATTCATACTCTGTTATATTCTTGTACTCTGATGGAATTGTTGTAATAAGCAATGGAATGTTCTTCTGTTTGTGTTCCGATTCATCGTGTTCTCAAAGCAATTCGGGCTTTCCTTTATGGGGAAGTTTGGGTTGCCACAAAAAAAATGATTCTCTTAAAAAAACAATGTTTCATACTTTATTGAAAATATGTATAACATTGTTTAATTATAGTTCTTATTTCATTTCTTCTTAATGAAATGTAATAAATAATACACATTATTCAGAAAAGTAACTGTAGTTGAAGCAGAGATGATTCTCTTCAAAGACAACGTGTATACTTTATTTCTCCCCCAAATTCAACATCCCCAAGAAATTGTTGAATTTTCCATCGTCAAACTTTTTTTTAGTGTGGGTTCATAAAATTGCACCTTTAAAGTCACTCAGAATTTCAATAGTATTTTTTGCCTTTTCGATATCTCAGTCTAGAATTCCTTAATAAGTTGAAATATATAATTATATCTGTCACCAAAAAAGTTTCAGATACAAAATTTATTCAACGTAAGCAGACATAACTTATATATCAGACATTAGGAGCTTTAATTACATAAATGTTTTAACTTATTCATAAATCAATATTATCATTTCTTAATGAACGATAATAACCTATTTTGTTCATACTAGAAATAGAAAATCGAAATCTATCTAAATGACAACATAAAAAATCAAATAAATTCAAACAAATCAACTGAAGTCTAAATAATTACTTAAAGAAGTATCTATACTTATATGTCTGCATATTTCGTTAAATAAATAACTATAAATATATCTGCATGTTCTTTCTTTTCTTCTAGATTCTTAACGACTTCATTATCTTCATTTATACATTTGTTTACAATGTATGCAAATTATTACTACCAACATTATCGTGCTTCATATTTCTTATTCTTACCATAAACCGAAATAAACTCATTAAAAGAACACTTTATTCTTAAATTATTATTTTACAATAATAATATTCTTGAAAAAGCTATTGTACCAAAAATTAATAAATTGAGTGTTTTTAACATTTGAAGCAAGAATTTTCTATATAGTACTCATTTATTGTTCTTTTACTTTGACTTTAGTGAATCAAGCACAACAAATTGTGCTTGTTTCCCTTTATTGTTTCCATAAAGTGCTTTCCATTCTCAATAGATGAAACACCCTACCTCCGTTAAGGTCACTCACAAAGGGAATGCCTTAATTTTGGTGGAGGTTTATAAGTAAAAGCCACAGATAAACTCAAGATAGGTGTAAATACACATATTTTAAAAAGCGGAAACCAAACAGACTTTTATTTCATCAATACATGTTTAAAAAAAACATTTCCATAATTGTCTCAAAATACTTCCAACATTACAACCTCATTACTGTCTTGATTATTAAAGAAGCATAAAACATAAATAAAGTGACAAAAATCCCCATAGTGATATCCAAAGCCATAATCCGAGCAAAAGAGATCCAAATCATACATCTACGTTCTTGGAGCTTGCAAAGAGTCTGACTGAGCTGAGTTGTTTCCTCCCTGTGGACCGGGGGGGGGGGGGGGAACGAAAGAAAAGAAGACGAAAAGAAAATAGAGTCAGACATAAAGCCTGAGTAAATCTAGTAACTCTTTAGTATGTGAATAAGAAAAGGGCATGATAGATATAAACTGAAAATAGGAAAATGTCACAAGCTAAGGAAGTGTCGAATGTACTATCGCACCCATACTATATCTCTGCACCTACTTGAGCTTATTTTAACTGGCACCCCATGCTGAGGGTGAAGTGATCCCCATTTTCTAAAGATCGGCTCCTACTTGCATAAACATGTGTCATACGGCCCCCAAGAATTGTAGATACCTATGTTGGTCCCACCATGGAGTGTATCAAGACCCATAGTGGCGGCCCCGACACAAATTCTTGAAGGCATAGGTTATACTACTGGTGTCCCCAGTGCCCTGTTTGTCTGCTCCGGAGTGTGTGCACGCCCGCACCCCGTTAGACCTACACTGTGCACCCACCGCCGTCGTTTGACCGCTTACAATCAGCCCAGTAATCGTTCCCCACCCTGCCTAGTTTCAGGGTACCATGATGCCTAACTTGGGTTACTGCTGAAACGGGTCCCTCGTTACCAGGATTTTCTAGTCAAACATGTTAAGTGGTTAAGTGTCTATATTTACCTAACCCCACCCATCAATTCTTGTTAACATGTTGAATTTGGTTAAGTGTTATAGTTGACTTAACCCTACCATCTGTCCTTAGCCTCGTAGAGCACCAGACACTCACATTAGATAGATATTGCTACGGTTACTGAATGTGTTGGTCGGTTCCGGGCAGGTTTACACCATAGCTCAGTCTAACCTCGGGTCCTTATTGGACTCAATGCTTAACCTCCCACATTGGATAGGTATTATTGTGACTACTGGACAGCCGGGCGTGTCCGGGCAGGTTTACACCACAAATCAATCCAACCTCAGGTTAAGCATATCGTGTTTTCTAAATTTACATATTTTATTACTTCTCAATTATATATGTAAATGTCATGTCTTTTATTCTTGGGTATAACGATTCATATCGCTTTAAATGTCAATTGTCGTTGACATGTGCCAAACATGCCAACATATATTTTTAATGTTTTACACCCAACGTTATTACCCCCGTTTGTTCGCAACATTATAACATGCGTTGGGCTTGTCACAATTCAGCCTAACTTTATAAACGTGAGAAAAAGGGGAAATCAAGAACATGTAATACCTAAAGGTGTATGGCGCATGAACTTGCAATTTAGCGATTCAACTAACATATAATATATGGGTCATGTGAACTTGCATTCAAATCAAAGTATAACTATGTAGGTGACATATGAAATGGCATAGTTTAGGCTAATACAAACTTGTGTTTAAACATGTTGAACTTGGCATAATGTCAACCACAAAACTAGCATGTTGTATATTCACCAAAATGTCCAATTATAACATCCAATCACATAGCCTATTTCAACATGAACTTGTATAGTTTATGAAACCCAAACGATACTTAACATAGATTCAATTATACTTGCAAATAAACATAAGAATGATATCATAGGTTTTGGGTCATGTAGGCATAAAAGGTCTCAAATCTAGAACATGTTTACATAAGCCATAATTTAGACTTAGTGAATGTTTATAGTCCATGCCATAGGCATAAACGTAAAGGGATCAAATTCTAGTTTTTTTCCATAAACTTGCATGTGCTATTGTTTTCATGTACAATTGCTCAATAGGCTTGCATCAATCAATTTAGGCCACAAATATCAATACACAAGTCATAACAGAATCATTACAATACACAGAATTTATATCATACAATAACACAATTCTATTTTCATTTACATCGAATCACATCACAGTTTTTATTCATATTCTGAAAGGTCACTATACTTACAACGAATGCAGAATCTTGAATTCTGAATTCTGAAATTGAGATGCGCTCCTTTGGGTAGACTAACGTTGCGTTGATTAATTTGATTAAACTATAATCTTCTTCTTAATTTGATTCATCTCTAGGCTTTTCTCTCTTGACGGTTATGCTCAATTCCTCCCTGGCAGCATAACGACTCCCATCTTATTTTTTTGTGTGAATTTTCAGTTGATACTTAGGGTGTATTTATAGATTTTTAAATTGTTTTGAGCCGTCAGATGAAGACAGGAGGAATCTAGACCATACAAAGTTCAAAGAGCCAATCAAGAGGTGACACGTCAGCCTTAGTGACACATAGAGCCACAGAAATTCGAGCCAGAGCCAAACCTAGCCAGCCAGGTCGACCAGGTAGGTCGACTGGCAGGTCGACACCCAAGTCGACACTATGGTCGACCTGGGGTGGCCAGGTCGACACCATGTTCGACCTGGGGAGGCCAGGTCGACACCATGGTCGACCCTATGGTCGACCTAGTCTCTGGGCGGGAATTTTCCCGCACAGCTCAGTTTGAACCTGTTTTTCGAATTTTGAATTTTAAACTGAGCTGTTTGAATTTAAATTTTATTCTGAAACTTCCGAAGGTCATAACTCCTTCATACGGAGTCCGATTTACGCAAACTCGGACTCTATCTAAAGCAGAATTCCGAGGTGAACGCAATGGCGTAACCCATTTCCCTTAATTCTTTCATTTAGAATTAATTACACTTTAATTTGTGAAGCTTAACGTTATAGAATTCACAGGGTGTTACATTCTGCCCCCTTAAAAGGATTTTGTCCCAGAAATCTTCAAGTTAAGAAGAATGTATATCCTACCATCCAATATTCCATCTACTCAACCAACAAACACAGGCGTCCACTGCCCTTAAAAGACTTCTAATGCTTCGTGATCATATGCATAGTGTGTGTACATATCCTTATCTAATGCATAAATCAGGCGGTCTACTGATTCAGTTGACCTCCTTAATGCGAATCATGTAAGTGTCATGAATCCATTATGTATGCAAATTTTTCCTACTCATAATTCTACATGAGTGCACAACTATTCATACAAATGCGATGACCATATGACCGCATATCAAGTTTTCAACCAAATACAAATGAGAATACATATATGCATATGCAATATGAAGTGACTGAGCCGATCTATAACTTAGGGTGTGTGTGTATATGCATCCACGAGCAACCACTAGCAATCACTAGCAACCATTTGCAGCCATCATCCATAACATGTTTTCTACCTAAGGAGTTAGGAAAAGGACCACGGAGATATACCAAGAAAGATAGATAAAGCATAACTTAAGGAAAAAGAGAGATCAAAGATGTACCCTAAAAAAGAAGAGGGTAGGCAGCGCGTATTCTGTCCTCAGTTTCCCAAGTCGCGTCTTCCTCGGCGTCGCTCCACTGAACTTTAACGAGTTTGACCTCGCAGTTGCATAGCTTTTTCACTTTAGTTCCTAAGATGCGGGTTGGAACTCTCCTCACAGTTGCTTCACGTTCCACTTCGACTTCTTCTAGAATGCTAGGTTCCACCACTTCCGCAGGCTCATGCAAACACTTCCGGAGGTGAGAAACATGAAAGACGTTGTGAACTCCGGCCAGTCTCTCGGGTAGCTCTAATCTATAGGCCATCTTCCCAACCTTCTCGTCGATTGGAAACGGTCCTACAAATCTTGGTGCTAGCTTTCCTGTGGATCCAAAGCGAACGTCGTTCCTTAAAGGAGATACCTTAAGGAAAACCTTGTCCCTAACCTCAAACTCAAGGTCGGTCCTTCTTTTGTCGGCCTAGGATTTCTGTCTGTCTTGGGCTGTCTTCATCTTTCTCTGTATCAAGTCCACTTTCTCTGAAGTCTCTCGAATCATGTCTGGCCCAAGTATAAGCTTATCTGTAAACTCCCACCAACAAGTTGGTGATTTGCACGGTCTTCCATACAAGGCTTCGAAAGGCGCCATACCTAGGGTAGCTTGGTAGATGTTGTTGTAGGCAAATTCTATTAAAGGAAGGTGATCCTCCCACGTCCCTCCAAAGTCAAGAACGCAAAGTCTCAAAAGATCCTCTAAAACTCTATTCACCCTTTCCGTCTGGCCATCGGTTTGGGGGTGATAGGCCGTGCTCAAACATAACTGTGTGCCTACAGCTTCTTGTAGACTCCGCCAAAACTCACTTGTGAAGATAGGGTCTCGGTGACTAACAATGCTGGAAGGTATCCCATGAAGTCGAACTATTTCCTTGAGATAAAGAGATGCTAGAGTTGAGGCAGCCCTTCTACTGTTGATAGGTATAAAGTGGGCGCTTTTAGTAAGCCTATCCACTATTACCCAAATGCTAGTGTTGCCTCTTCTCGACCTAGGCTGTCCATCAATGAAGTCCATTGAAATGCTATCCCACTTCCACTGTGGGACCTCTAAAGGATAAAGTAGTCCTCCAGGCTTCTTCTATTCCGCCTTGACCCGTTGGCAGGTCATGCACTTAGAAACGAAATCTGCCACGTCTTGCTTCATGCCGCTCCAAAAGAAAGTTCTTTTTATATCCTTGTACATCTTATCACCACCTGGGTGTATAGTCATCTTGGAATGATGCGCTTCCTCGAGAACCTTCTTTGTCAACTCCCTTGCTTGTGGAACACATAATCTTCCATCTCGCCTCAGACTACCCTTATCATCGATGGCGTATCTACTGAGGTGACTAGAAGTCTCACCCCTATTAAGTTTATCAATCACGTCAACAAGCTGAGGGTCTTCACGTTGTGCAGCCCCTATTGAGTCCAAGAGAGTAGTGCGTACTTCGAGAGATGCCAACAAACCAAGTACAAAATCCGAGGAAGGCCTAAAGTTAAAACTGGCTATATACTCCAAGCTTTGCCTTTCCACAAAGAGCGGGCTTAAGGTCAGTTTCTTTCGGCTCAACGCGTCAGCTACTACGTTGCCTTTGCCGGGAGTATAGGAAATTTCAAAGTCATACGAGGCAAGGAACTCCATCCATCTTTGCTGCCTCAAGTTAAGATCCTTCTGGGAGAAGAGATACTTTAATGATTTATGGTCAGTGCATAATTCAAACTTCTCACCTAGGAGATAATGGCGCCAAGACTTAAGCGCAAAGACGATGGAGGCTAACTCAAGATCATGGGTTGGGTAGTTCTTTTCATGAACTTTCAATTGTCTTCCGCCATAAGCTACTACCCTTCCTACTTGCATTAGAACAGCGCCTAATCCCGTTCCATATGCATCCGTGTATACTGTGAACATTTTGCTTCCATCTAGCAAGGTCAGAACTGGGGCTGTTGTGAGAGCCCTTTTTAATCGTTGGAAAGCAAACTCGCAGTCCAAATCCCAAGTGAATGCCAGATTCTTCTTTGTTAGCCTTGTGAGTGGGGATGAGATTTTCGCGAAATCCCTAATAAACTTTCGGTAAAAACCGGCTAGCCCAAGAAAGCTTCGAACTTCGGTTGCATTTCTTGGTGTCTTCCAATCTTGCACTACCACCACTTTCACGGGGTCCACGGCCAACCCCTCTTTGGACACTATATGCCGAAGAAATCTTACTTCTTTTCTCCAGAAGTGGCACTTGGAGAATTTGGCTTTTAACTGATGTGTACGGAGAGTTTCCATGATTTCTTTCAGATGCTGAGCATGCTCTTCCTCATTCTTTGAGAAGATTAAGATATCATCTACGAAGACAACCACAAATTTGTTAAGGAATTCTCTGAACTCCCTGCTCATTAGGTCTACGAAATAAGCGGGTGCGTTTGTCAAGCCGAAAGGCATGACAAGCCACTCGAAGAAACTGTCTGGGGTTCTGAACGCCGTTTTATCAATGTTATCTTCAGCTACTCTTAGCTGATGGAACCCAGTTGCCAGATCAAGTTGGGAGAAGACCGTCGCACCTACAAGCTGATCAAACAAATCGTCGATTCGGGGAAGAGGGTGCCTGTTTTTCTTGGTCAATTTGTTTAACTCCCTATAGTCGACGCAAAGGCGAAGCGAACCGTCCGCTCTGGTTGCGAACACCACTGGAGAACCCGTTCCGAAATGCTCCGTCTAATGAACCCCTTTTCGAGAAGTTCTTTAACCTGCTTACTGAGCTCCTTTCTCTCCTTTGGAGCCATGTGTCTGACAGGTAAAGCTACAGGCTTTGCATTATCCACAAGATATATGCGGAAGTCTATTTCCCGCCTCAGAGGTAAGCCTTTCACCTCCTCAAAGACATCCGGATATCCCCGGACTACTCTAACTGATTGCAAATTCTCGTCAGAAGCATCAAGCGACTCTAGATAACTAAGCATAACAGCATTCAAGGGATTACAAGAAATTTCTAGAGTGTTACCAAGCCGAGTCAAGAGTCTAACTACTCTTTTATCACAATCAAGAATGGCACTATTACTGGATAACCAATCCATGCGTAAGATCAAACCATATCCCGAGAAGCCCAAAACAAAGGCATTACAACTAAACTCAACGCTGAGAATAGAGATTTTCAAACCCAAACAAACCATTGACAAGTAGCTGGAGCCCCCAATTGGATTTGAAACTACTAAGGGATCTTCTACCATACTAGTGTCTAGATGCAGAGATTCTACTACGGCAGATGGAATAAAAGAGTGTGATGTGCCAGAGTCAAAAAGTGTGCAAACTGGATGATCATAAAGATAGACTACACTTTCTACAGAAATATTACTACCTAAAGTTCTCAAGATAGGATTGAGAAGATAAGCAGGATAAAACAAAGCATCTAATAGAAGAAGTTAAAGAGGTACCCCCAGAAGGTCCTGCTTGCGGGCCTTGCCCTTGCTTCTTAGGGCAGTCCTTAGCCATGTGTCCAGCCTCGCCGCAATGGAAGCAAGTGGCACTCATCTTCCTCTTCTTCTTTCTGCAGTCGTTCACCACATGTCCAACAATGCCACAGAAATAACATTTCCTTTTCTCACGTGTCTTGTTATTATTGTTGTGGTCCTTTCCTCCTTGACTATTATCCGTCTTCTTGTTCGGCGATTCTTCCGGTTGCTGGTTCACGTAGAGGAGGAGGAGAAGTAAAAGCATCTGTAGCTGGGAAGTAAGGTCCCTAGGCATGCTGAAACAGAAAGGAAAGATTCAAAACGAAGGATAGAGAGAGATAATGCATATGGCTTTGGGGGATTTTGTCTTTTCATAAATATATCACTTCTTCTTGAAAAATGCTTCTTTAAATTTTCTTTTTGAAAACAATTTCAATTTTTTTTCTTATCTAGTAAACCTGTGCTCTGATTCCAAGTGAAACACCCCACCTCCGTTAAGGTCACTCACAAAGGGAATGCCTTAATTTTGGTGGAGGTTTATAAGTAAAAGCCACAGATAAACTCAAGACAGGTATAAATACATATATTTTAAACAGCGGAAACCAAACAGACTTTTATTTCATCAATACGTGTTCAAACAAAACATTTCCACAATTGTCTCAAAGTACGTCCAACATTACAACCTCATTACTGTCTTGATTATTAAAGAAGCATAAAACACAAATAAAGTGACAAAAATCCCCATAGTGATATCCAAAGCCATAATCCGAGCAAAAGAGATCCAAATCATACATCTACGTTCTTGGAGCTTGCAAAGAGTCTGACTGAGCTGAGTTGTTTCCTCCCTGTGGACCTGGGGGGAAACGAAAGAAAAGAAGACGAAAAGAAAATAGAGTCAGACATAAAGCCTGAGTAAATTTAGTAACTCTTCAGTATGTGAATAAGAAAAGGGCATGATAAATATAAACTGAAAATAGGAAAGTGTCACAAGCTAAGGAAGTGTCGAATGTACTATCGCACCCATACTATATCTCTGCACCTACTTGAGCTTATTTTAACTGGCACCCCATGCTGAGGGTGAAGTGATCCCCATTTTCTAAAGATCGGCTCCTACTCGCGTAAACATGTGTCATACAGCCCCCAAGAATTGTAGATACCTATGCTGGTCCCACTATGGGGTGTATCAAGACCCATAGTGGCAGCCCCGACACAAATTCTAGAAGGCATAGGTTATACTACTGGTGTCCCCAGTGCCCTGTTTGTCTGCTCCGGAGTGTGTGCATGCCCGCACCCCGTTAGACCTACACTGTGCACCCACCACCGTCGTTTGACCGCTTACAATCAGCCCAGTAATCGTGCCCCACCCTGCCTAGTTTCAGGGTACCATGATACCTAACTTGGGTTACTGCTGAAACGGGTCCCTCGTTACCAGGATTTTCTAGTCAAACATGTTAAGTGGTTAAGTGTCTATATTTACCTAACCCCACCCATCAATTCTTGTTAACATGTTGAAATTGGTTAAGTGTTATAGTTGACTTAACCCTACCATCTGTCCTTAGCCTCTTAGAGCACCCGACCACTCACATTAGACTGGTATTGCTACGGTTACTGAATGTGCCGGTCGGTTCCGGGCAGGTTTACACCGTAGCTCAGTCTAACCTTGGGTCCTTATTGGGTTCAATGCTTAACCTCCCACATTGGATAGGTATTGTTGTGACTACTGGACAGTCGGGCGGGTCCGGGCAGGTTTACATCACAACTCAATCCAACCTTGGGTTAAGCATATCGTGTTTTCTAAATTTACATATTTTATTACTTCTCAATTATATATGTAAATGTCATGTCTTTTATTCTTGGGTATAACAATTCATACCGCTTTAAATGTCAATTGTCGTTGGCATGTGACATACATGCCAACATATATTTTTCATGTTTTACACCCAACCTTATTACCCCCGTTTGTTCGCAACATTATAACATGCGTTGGGCTTGTCACAATTCAACCCAACTTTATAAACGTGAGAAAAAGGGGAAATCAAGAACATGTAATACATAAAGGTGTGTGGTGCATGAACTTGCAATTTAGCGATTCAACTAACATATAATTTGGGTCATGTGTACTTGCATTCAAATCAAAGTATAATTAAGTAGGTGGCATATGAAATGGCATAGTTTAGGCTAATACAAAGTTGTGTTTAAACATGTTGAACTTGGCATAATGTCAACCACAAAATTAGCATGTTGTATATTCACCAAAATGTCCAATTATAACATCAAATCACATAGCCTATTTCAACATGAACTTGCGTAGTTTATGAAACCCAAACGATACTTAACATAGATCCAATTATACTTGCAAATAAACATAAGAATGATATCATAGGTTTTGGGTCATGTAGGCATAAAAGGTCTCAAATCTAGAACATGTTTACATAAGCCTTAGTTTAGACTTAGTGAATGTTTATAGTCAATGCCACAGGCATAAACATAAAGGGATCAAATTCTAGTTTTTTTTCATAAACTTGCAAGTGCCATTGTTTTCATATACAATTGTTCAATAGGCTTGCATCAATCAATTTAGGCCACAAATATCAATACACAAGTCATAACAGAATCATTACAATACACAGAATTTATATCATACAATAACACAATTCTATTTTCATTTACATCGAATCACATCACAGTTTTTATTCATATTCTGAAAGGTCACTATACTTACAACGAATGCAGAATCTTGAATTCTGGATTCTGAATTCTGAAATTGAGATGCGCTCCTTTGGGTAGACTAACGTTGCGTTGATTAATTTGATTAAACTATAATCTTCTTCTTAATTTGATTCGTCTCTAGGCTTTTCTCTCTTGACAGTTATGCCCAATTCCTCCCTGACAACATGAAGACTCCCTTCTTATTTTTTTGTGTGAATTTTCAGTTGAGACTTAGGGTGTATTTATAGATTTCTAAATTGTTTTGAGCCGTCAGATGAAGACAGGAGGAATCTAGACCATACAAAGTTCAAAGAGCCAATCAAGAGGTGACACGTCAGCCCTAGTGACACACAGAGCCACAGAAATTCGAGCCAGAGCCAGACCTAGCCAGCCAGGTTGACCAGGTAGGTCGACACTATGGTCGACCTGGGGTGGCCAGGTCGACACCATGGTCGACCCTATGGTCGACCTAGTCTCCGGGCGGGAATTTTCCCGCCCAGCCCAGTTTGAACCTGTTTTTCGAATTTCAAATTTTAAACTGAGCTGTTTGAATTTAAATTTTATTCTGAAACTTCCGAAGGTCATAACTCTTTCATACGGAGTCCGATTTACGCAAACTCGGACTCTATCTCAAGCAGAATTCCGAGGCGAAAGCAATGGCGTAACCCATTCCCTTAATTCTTTCATTTAGAATTAATTACACTTTAATTTGTGAAGCTTAACATTATAAAATTCATGGGGTGTTACACTAGATAACTCATCAAAATTAGTCATCCTTACATATAGCACGTCTTTGAAAAACTTCTAAAACACTTTACCATAAAATCCGTTTACTTTACTATTAAAACTATACCACCTTACAATATTTTTTATAATATTAAAAGAACATTCAACTTTAATAGGGCTGAATAAGACCCCCTTAATTGCAAGAGTTAGATCTATGAAGTCAAAAGAAGATAACATGTTATTTTACTATTCCGTATAAATAGTCCCATCGAAGATGAGAATGTTTTTAATATTGGCAGACACTTAAGTCAAATTAATTGAAAAATGAACAAAAATAAAGATTGAGCTTATATGCTTATAGCCAAATAACAACCGTAGTAAATTAAAATAATTGGTTAGTCTCTTATCAAGATACCTAGTACACATTGATATCAAGTCATTGGACAGTAATATCAATTGTAAACGGTACTCTTGTTGTAATAATTTAACACTAATAATAAACTCAAGTCAAATAAAAATCTTTTTTTGGTCCGATTGATTATTCACTTGTAAAACCTTATAATTATCACGTATTTATCCTCACACATGTGTAATTGATTCAGCCAAACATAATCCTTCCTTTGGGCCGACTAATATTCGCATGAATAATTACACAAAAATATCAAACATTTTCATGAACCATAAAAATAAGAGAGGTCACTTTGTTGACATGTTATTTTAGTTATTTCACTATGAATGTAGGATATTTTCAGTTGTAAAGAGACATCAAAACTATATTTGAACTTATTTCTTAATATCTGTACAATGAACCTCAAGTGCTATAAAACCTCCAAAAATGATTTAGGTCCATGTAATAGTTAAATTTCAAAAAAAAAACTCTTACTGAGGTACAAAATGTTTCAATCATAGCTACTTTAATCTTTTTCTTTAGGTATATGGCTATAGACATTACTTTAACTGGTATGATAATACATCATAAATAAATCACATAAAAAATGTCACAAATTAATGGCACATAAAATTACATATGAATGACATAGTAAATGTCATGCAAAATAACATTAATGAACATAATAACTATGATGTATATTTGAGCATAGTATAGCTACATAAAATGCTACCATGCCATTTTACCTTTGGTTTATAATGTGAATATTTAACTAAGCTAGAAATGGTGTAGTTTAGATAAACATGCAAATTGTTGCTCATTTTATTTTATGCTGACTGAAACATAAAAGTACAACACATCTTCCACATGCATCATACGTATCTATAAAACATAAATGCAAAAAAAAGTCTTTTCTTATTCCTAATAGAAACAAACTAAATCATTTAATTTCCATAACTGAAGCATTTAATGCATTTACGAGGTTACCATAACAACCACAATTGATGCAATTATAGTATATAAAAAGTATAATTGCCTTTATGTGTTCTAAAATGTAAACCAATATTATAGCAGATTAATTTGGTTATGTATAAAATCAAATAAATGATACCATTTCATCTCAACTTTAGTATGCATAAATATCTCAAAAGGAGCATACTTGATTCAAAATTTCTAAAATATCCCAAGTGCCAGATATATATATATATATATATATATATAATTGTATGTCCAAATTACTTAAATCAAGGAGCCAAATTCGTATTTTCTATAAAAAACGACTTTGAAATTTTAATCTTTGGATCTATCTTTTGAAACCAAAAGAGTTTCATAAGTCAACCTTTAATTTTAATACCAAAAAAGGTACTAAATTAAATCCAAATCTTCAAAAAAAGTAGTTTTCCCAACGAAATCAATAATGGTTGGCTGTGATACCACTTGTTGGAATATCTATATACTTTATGATTGAAAATCATGGAATCCCATGTTTAAATAGATGATCCAAATTGATTTAATTGAGAAGAAATCAAAGAAAGTAAATGAATTAGCGGAAGTCATGGCTGAATCCATAGATGTTTACAGAGAGAAGAATAACCTAGCTAAGATATGGTTTTTATTTTCAAACATGACATGAGCTTTATATCTGAATTGATGTTGTTTCTTTTATCAACTGTCAACCGACATTTTGGTTCGGTAACCAGAAGTAGTCCACGCCGACACGACTCGGCCTAACGTGCCGTTCAACGGCCCAGGAGTATTGCCAACATCTTCAGAAATCAACCTAAGACGGGATTGCGCGAGAATTGTCATCGTGGCTCGCCGGACTGCTTTCGAATAATACAAGTCATGGATCAAGCGAACACACTATAGGCAGCGTTATTGTATCAATCAAATCAGGGGTCTAGCACTAGAAGACTTGAGTTGGGACACTAGCAGACTGCCAGATCCCTTAGATGCGACATCCATCAGTATTGAAGGCTGCTCACCTGACACATATTGACAATCTCCAAAAGCTTGCGCAACACGCGCCAGTTGGTTCCAGAATCCATCCTTGGCTCCACCCATTCCCCGCATTCGCGCTTCGCATCACTATGCTCAGCACGCTGATACGAAGGCGAGCCAAGCTCCGAGTCGAAGGCGATCCGTCAAGGGGTCTGGGCACAGCTCTAGTTGGGGTTCGGGGTCCCATAGTCCAGGTGGCGATTGACTTAGTCAGTTAGGTCAAACAAGTGGGCACCGCTCGATTCATTCGATTTACGCCAACAAGTGTGTCACCCAGAATCACCGGATCAACTCAAAGTCCAGATTCGGCCAACAACTTCCACGATCTTCGTATCCCTCAAAACTAGCCACATCCATGTTGTCGTACCTCTCTCTTCCCGAATCCCCCATGCCTAATGCTCACGACTTCAATATAAAAATCGTACCCCAAGGGGTAAGAATTTCGTACCTTCTCGGGGCACAGTTACGAATTTCATAACCCTAGAACGAGGTACGAACTTCCTGGGCACAATGGAAGAGATCTGAGTTTCCGGTGGATTGTGCTTTGGGGTCCGAAATGTAGTAATGTGGTCCCCTACTCCTACCTACTCCCACCTAACCACTCCACTATAAATACCCCCTCACTTCCTACATAAAGGGGGTCGGTCCAAGCTCTCTCCCAAGCTTTAATGGTTTCCTAGGAAGAAGGTATTCTTCCCCAAAGCCTCCTAGGCACCTCCTTCTTCATACAAGGAAGAAGACAATATGTCCAGACCCATGAGCATACTCATGAAGGTTTATCCATGCTTTCGGACATCTACAAGGACCTTTACATTACCTTTGGATATTCTCGGACGCCTCGGACATTGCTGGCCAAGTCATCACCTCTTCCACCTAACGAAGAAGAAGGCTTCAACCCCCACTCCTCGGACCCTGGACCTCGTATCCCTCACTTTGGACCCTGGACCTAAACCTTGGACCGCGAACCTCAGATCCCCCCTCTCAGACCCTTCGGGCTTTGACAACCAACTACCTTCGGACCTTTGGAACTCTTCGACTACTCCTGCTCAGCAATGAAAGTCGACAACAAGGACTAATAGGATATCGTTAATCATTGTAACTTCTTGTAAAGTGTCTTATTGAACTTTGTCGTAATAGAATAAAATCAGTACAACCTTCAAAGTGGACGAAGGCCCCGACGGGCCAAACCACTATAAATAAATGTGTCCTTTACTTTCCCGCATTTTAATACTGCATCTCCCATACTTTTCTGCACTGGACATTTAGTTTTAAATTTTTGGAACTCTCGAATGTTGACGATAATTTTAGACGTCAACATTTTGGTGCGCCAGGAAGGGGGAGAGTAAAGCGCAACATCTGCGGTCGACTTTCTGTCACTTCCATTAAGGAATTGAATCATTGCCTTTCCTTCTACTCAGTCACCAAGACTTGGGACGCTACTTAGGTTTTCTAAGACTCACTGACCAAGCCTATTGACAATGGTAAACAAAGGAAAGGATCCCATGGTCAGACCTTCCACTGTCGATCCTGATTCGGAATTTTTTCCTCAACCTCGACTCTATGAAGCTCCGACCAGCCTTAATACTCCCAACCTCGACGCATTCATCGATCAATTCCAATTCGATGAAACATCATGAAAGTTGGGCAAGACTCAACGATGCCTTGTCGACAAAATCCACTAGAACATCGAATTAACACAACGGCTTCAACCATATGATCAACGAGGCATTCTTCGCCTTCGAGCAGACTTGGGAGCTCAGCCTCCATCAACTAATGCCTTCACTCAAACATCATGAAGCCGATTTTTCCTACTAATTCTCAACCACACATTTGTTTATGCACTCGAATTCCATCTTGTCCATCTAGCAAACTTCTCGACAATGGCGAGAAAGGGAAAATCTATCGTTGGCGGACTATCTAACGATAATCAAGGCACTCTGGTCCATCAACGACCTCTTTCTGACATCTTAGTCAATACTGATATGGCATTACCTCCGGCCCCTGAGAACTCAGTAGCTCAAGTGTGGCTTCTCGTGCTTACCCAAAGATTGGAAGAAACCAAGCAATGGCTTGAAGCCCAAGTTAGAAAAAATAGGAAGTTAGCCCAGCGACACGCCCAACGGGACATCGCCCGTTTCACGACAAGTAGGAGCACATCATTACGAGAACTCGGATTTGTGTCAAATTCCTATCTCGACCTCGACACGTTTTAGGTTCCTTCTGTAACCTACCGTCGAGTCCACTTACGATGGCTGAATGACCAAAGAATCAATTTCTCTTCCAGCCTTCCACAATCGACGCTGGTATTTCTCGGTAACCCCAAGCGGTATAGAACCCGACTGAAATGGATCTCCTTCTGTCCGTAGACCCCAAATCTCCTGCGACTCCAGCGCATATTCACGCGCTTAATAAGAAGTATGAGAATACAGCTCTCGAACCCAACCAGACGTTGAAGAATAACATTGACCTTATGCGCTAACTTCAAGAAGGTCAACACATTGTCGCTCGATTTCAACATGCTCAGAACAACGCCTGCCCACGGCATACCATATTAGAAACTTTTTCTTTTGAATCTAGGGGCCCACATCAAAGAAGAAGGTTCAGCCTCATTAACAACGTCGCCATCCGCTCCAACGCTCATACTAAGGGCAACATAAATGGAAATGAAAATGGTGATCGAAACATCGTCACTCATAGCGGGGGAACGCGATACAGTAACCGCTCCTGATTGATTATCAATGACAAACCGGGTTCAAGTTACTGACCCCTTCCTTGACAGAACCCAAGTGTCGCTGCTCAGAACCTGGGGGCTACGCTTCCGGCAACCCGGCAGGCCTAAGTTCCTTTGGATCAGAATGCACACCAACCCGCTCGACCTCAACAGCCACACCAAAACTAGGAAATCGATGTTAATGACATGGAAGAGGACGATCCCAATGTGCATCATAGAGGAAGCCCATGGAATAGAAATCCCGAAGTTCGCCCAAACCAATGGTTTTCAACAAAAGATCCCCATCTAGCATATCTCCCCGATATGGCCTAGAGGGTAATAAAAGATATGCGAGGGAACTCCAACAACTCGTGGGAAACCTACTCAAGGCGTAATCCCTTCACTAGGATCGTACATAAAACCGAGTGGCCCCAGCGCTTCAGCATGCCACAGATGGCATTCTATAACGACATGACTGACCCCTAATCTCGGCAATGTCAGGATTAGAATCAGAGACGAAACGCATCATCCCGGCCGTTTCGGGCTTTAACCTAATCTCAACCAAGGGAATAATGCTCGAGCCTCCACTGGGCAGAGTCAAACTACCACGAGTCCGGACTTGTCGCCTATGCTTCTAGCTTCCAACTGGCCTTAAGTTCATATCAACCAACCTTAACCGAATCATATAATCGAGTTTGGAGACTCGCAGAACGACGAAGACCTTCCTTCGAGAAGATGCCCTATGTTCCAAACTCCTAAACCGGATCATGACCGCCATAATACGGTAGGAACCCAACCTCTTACTCCTGCCGACATGATCCATAGGATCGTGAGGGAATTGCAGGTGCACATCAACGACCTATGGTAAATCATTACAAGGCGTAACCCATTTACTCCAGCTATCTGTAATGCCAAATGGCGCAAGAACTTCGACATGCCAAAACTCACTCCTTACTCAAAGGACTATGACCTCTGAAACTTTATTAACCACCACGAATGGCACACGGATTCATCATGCGCTACCGACGTCGTAAAGTGCAAGTACTTCCCCTTCAATATCCAATATGGTTCTACCATAGTTCCGTCGACTTCCGCTAGGAACCATCTCAACTTTCAACCAACTCATAAGGAATTTGGTCGCGCCATCCTAGATGCATAACGCCATGCCCAAAGACATCCTCTTACTCTCGAACATTTACCAAGGCACTCATGAAACTCTCAAAAGCTACCTCGAAAGATTCAATACCGCATTGGCCGAAATTGGGAGATCTCCCCCTCGAATCATGCTCATCCAGCTTGCTAAGGGCATACCACCTAATTCCTAATTTAGAGCATGGACCGATCGAAAGCAACCAAAGATTCATGAGATCTTCTGCAAAAATGCCCACTACTTCCTACGCCAAAGTTAACACAAAGGAATCAAGCTTCTCACCTCAACATCTTGCCTCGAGATAAAGCCCAGAGCTCTAACAACTCTAACCCTATTGCTCTACTCAATGCTGCTTACAAGGACAACGTTAAAGTTAGTCGCAATAATAAGAGGAAGCGTCTTCGACCTCCGTCTTTTCGCAACTACACCCCTCTCAATGATACCCCCGAGGACATCTCTCTTGCAACTCACAGTGTCTTGCGCTACAATGGGCCAAGGCCTAAGGGCCAAACGATCACACCAAGGGACTCTACAGGACGTTGTTGGCTCCATAGCTTCCATGGACCCGACACAAACACCTGTCGCCACTCGTAGGAAAACATCGATAAACTCATCCGAAAGGGCCACCTCGAGCAGTATCGACAGGATCCACCGCACGGAATCTCCAAGCCACTCAACGCTCACTAAAGAGTCAAACTAACTAGGACCTCAATCGATAGTTAAATCACTTAAGGTCATATTTTCGACTCATCAGGATCGCAGCGTCAACGAGCAGCCACGCTTCACGACTCATCTCGTATGGGATGCCTTTTATACCAATTCAGTTATTATGAAATTTCAAGGTGGTAACTCTGCCAGATGGCTTATGTTCGATTTGTAATCAATTATTATAACTGATTCACATACATGAGTGCATCACACTGGATCGACATTTCAGACACCGGGGTTGTCCCCCTAAACCGAGCCTCGAACCGATGACGAGGCCGAGCATAACAACCCCATTTCTAAATCTCCGGACTTGGGGGAAATTCATCAGCTAAATGAGTGTGACATCGACCGCCCATTTGGCTCCATCCGACCTAAAGGGTCTAGATCCAAGTAACACATGACGAACCAACGAATCCCTCGAACTATTCCCGACAAGTCTATCAAGAGCGGATCTCTGACCCAACCTGAATGCGGCGCCGAGTCATGATACTCGGACACCTGGGACCACAACTTCCATGGCGTAGGGAACTCTGAGGTTGTCTTCAGAGATATCGAATCGCGACTCATCCCTACCTTTGAGTCTCTCAATGGAAGCAAAACAGGAACGAAAAGCAAGCCCTCTTCTCCAAAAGACACCTCCTCTTCGTTGTTCCATGGTCTTTTTCCTCCATCGGATGCTCTCGGCCACCCTTCAGTTAGCTGGGGGCACGTCGGGAAGCACTACCGGAGGCACATTTGGAAGCAGGTCCGAGGTTACTGGTCCTCCATCGGTCCTGCGACCGTCCTCTATGATACAGCCGTTTCTGATGTCATCATCGAAAATGTCAACCCACAACTCATTATCACCGCTGGCTCGCTCAATGGAAGCAAAATGGAAACGAAAAACATGACCTCTTCTCTAAAACACACCTCCTCTCTGTTGTGTCACAGCCGTCCTCCTCCATCTGATACTTCGGCCACTTGGGGGCACGCCAGGGAGTACTACCGAAGTCATACTCTGAAGCAGGCCCGAGGTTGTCGGTCTTCCACTAGTCCTACATCCGCCCCCTATGACGCGAGGATCTCTAAGGTCATCCTCAAGGGTGTCGGCTCGTGGCTCGTTACCACCTTAAACTAAGTGGGAATGGAAAGCGAACCCTCTCCTTCGAAAAATGACTCGAATTTGCCTCGTCCCAACCATCTTCCTCTTTCTGAGCTCTGGCAACCCTCCAGTTAACTGGGGGCACAATTGGAACTCTACTGGAGGCCTACTCGAGTCCCGAGCCCGCGACGCGACCGAGTATAAACAACTCTACTCGAATCTCGACCCAGCACTGAGACCGGGTATAAATCATTCTGCTTCCATGTCCACGGACTTAGGGGCAGCCCACCAGCCAACCTGTGTGATACCGACCACTCGCATGGCTCCATCCGACCCTTTGAGTCAGGATCCATGTACCCCTCCAAACTCGGCCCAGCACCGAGATAGAATATAAATTGTTTCCGCTCCTAAGTCCCCGAGCTTGGGGGCAGACCCTCGACCACAATCCGACCCACCAGGTCTGGATCCGGATCCTGGTACTCTTTGGCGAATAAATGATGCTCTCAAGCCTAAACCCGAAGGAACGATGGGAGGGCCAAAATCATACGAATTGCAACGTCCATGCCTTCCCTCTACTTAGGACTAACGAACTTCGGGCAGTCCAAGACAAAAGGCACCCGACCTAGATTCCACGCCCCTCGGGATTCCTAAACAAAGGAAACCCACGAACGAAAACACCGCACGGTCTCTACATGACCGAGGACACCCCCAAAGCAGAGACTCCAATCACATTTCTGTTAGTGTAACAATAAGTACGCTTGTGCAAGTATAGGACGCTGGAAAACATAAAACGAACATTCGAACAGTTAACATGAAATGCGATTTGGATAACTAATATTCCTTTTTCACACGCTTGAAACAAACTAAATATCTATTATCTTTTATTTCTAATGACAAGGTGCACATGAAAATCACATCGCGCCTTTAAGGAACAAAAGCGAGGTTTGGCACTATGCGGGTCACCACCAGTAATGGACCCCTTCCTTCCAGAGCCGCTTTCACCTTCTCGTCCTCCACTTTTCACAGGAGTAAAAGACTTATCAGACACTGATGTGCGCCTCCCGCCATCATCATCCCTAATTGTAATCACTGTGACCTCCCGGGGGGCAATACATTGCAGCGTCTTAGGGGCGATGTGAGAAGCAAGGGACAACACATCCTCAGTTTCTCCCTGAGCCTTCTTGGCATCCAACTTCGCTTTCTTCTTGGCATCTTTGGCGGCCTTCAGATCAGCCTGCTTCCTGGCCTGGAGCCTCGTAGTTGCGTCTTCTTTAGGTTTACTAAAGTTCTCCTCGACCCCTTTTGGCTGGCACCATCGGCGCCTTCCCATTTTCTGGCTCCTTCAGCGGCCGTCTCCTTCTCCGCCTCGGCCCTGAGCCTTCTTGGCCTCCAACTCCGCTTTCTTCTTGGCATCTTTAGCGGTCTTCTGATCTGCCTACTTCCTGTCTGATGTCGCATAGATGCATCCACTTTGAGTATACAAAAGTTCTTGTCGATCCCCTGTGGCTGACACCATCGGCAACTACCCTTTTTTTGGACCCTTTTGCGGCCCTCTTCTTCTCTGCCTCAGCATCGGTCCTCTTCATCTGCACCACAGCGACAACCTTCTCCTCAACACCCAACCTTGCCTTGGCCAGTTCCTCATGTATGACGACCTCATCATGTTTACTCTTTCCTTCCTCCTTAGACTTTGCCACCATTTGGGCTTTCTAGGTTTGACTATATCATGATTATGTGCACACTAGCATCAGCTACCCCCATCACCTGAGCATTTTGACCATCCACCACCTCTCCCTCACCAAGGAGATTCTTATAAACACTATATATCAAGTCCACATCTGAAGATGTATCCATGTGTCTTCCTATCTCTCCAAATTATTTTTCCTGTAACCCCAATCTAGACTCAGATGTTTGAGGAATTACGGGGAAAAGCCTGACGTCGCGTCTGCTTTAAGAGGGGCTGCACAGCAAGAAACACAACTATTTAGTTTCTAAGAAATTAATGCTCTCATCCTCACCAGGTACACAGGCTCGGGGGCAGTCCTCTACCAATTCCTGCACTGGCATGGCTATCGTAGGGTCTAAGGCAGATCCCCACCAGTTACCGCGCTGACATCATCTTCACCACATCCCTCGGAGCAATCGTCTTGAAAGCACCTCCACCTCACGAAGAAGGTGATCTAGAGGTGGAGTCCAGGCCCAGGAAGTTTTCGACTTTCCATCAGTCCCCAGACTCCACAAAAGCAGACACTTCGGAACACGAAGGTAACCTTTAGCCTCAACAGCTAATGCCATGGCCATCAGTAACCACCGATGCGATGCTAGAGTCGAAATGCGATTGCATCGTGATTGGGTCACGGGTCGGATCCTGAAACTAGTAGCTCACTATGTGTCTACATCCTACATGCACATCCGAGCTGCCAGTCCAAGCAAGTCCATTCCTCGAATGCCACGTCGCAAGGCCACAAATCACCAATCCTAATCAGATCATGCGGCGCTATGCAAGGGTTTAAGTTCACTAACTCAAGATCGAAGCCAAGGCTCAGCAAAGTCATTGGAGTACGAATTTGTTTCGTGCTCCCACATACCGGCTAAGTTATCTTGTCCTCAAACAAGCTTCAATTCCTCGAAGAACCTAGAAGATTAACTAAGTATCTGGGATACAAATAGCAATCCCGTATCTCCAAGTACTTGGCGACTTTTCGCCAATCTCCTGCTTTTGCTTCCCAAAATCCACCTCTCCACGTTCTTGAATGCCAATCCCAAAAGCCCTCTCACTTCGCATATCTCTCTTCCATTCTCCCGGAAACCTAAAAACAACTCGGACATCCAAGGTACAAAAGAAGAATTTTGTATCTTCCACACCTGAAGCCAATTTCTGTCCATAGAAGAGAAGAAAGGAAGCAAGTATAACTATGGGATTGCCACACTCCAAACTAACCTTCCAAGATCAGAATTCAGGATTGTATAACAAGCCGTGGTCGCATTCACTTGTCTTCAAATCCCCGACTACCAGATCAATCGTGACTTCAATGACCATTCATATATGCCCAACCATCAAAGTGCACACACTTGGCATTTGGGTTCGACTTCCCTTCGAAAGCCAATCTATGTAATCACATGCCATGACATACACGGGGCATTGTCCTTACAACGACATTCACATATGCGAGTTCCCGAAACTCTGACCGTTGAGACCTGCTTGGATCGTTGAACGATTTTATGCTTATGAATCCAAGTGATTCAGTGGCACATGCCAAACGATTAAGTTTCAATACAAAGTTGTTTCGATAACCACCTTACGTGATCATGCGCCCAAGCCACGTAAATAACCATGCATATACGCTTTCAAAGTCTCTACCGAGCATACCGACTTGATTTGTTAACCAAATGCATGCTCACTAGCCTTAATGATTCAAGTGTACACGCCAAATGATCATATCTCGATCCGAAAACGTTTCGAAAGCTAAATTCCGCGATCATGAGCCCATGGTATTTAATTTACTTTCATGTTACTTATTCCAACTCAGATCGCATTGGGAAAAACCACGTGCAAACGTGTGAGTGCATACATGATTCTTACCCGATAACGAACCATTTGCACTTTGGTGCAATTGGGAGTCGGCGACTAACATTTAATCTCTTTAATCTACAGAAGTTAGATGCATTGGACAGGTTCCAACCCAAGCTGCAAGGCTCAAGTGAGTCGAAGCTCTTAACAGTGCCAGAATCCTAAACTCATACCAACAGATTTCGACAAGGCGTCTCAACCGCTCTAAAGCAACACACCCTCGGCGTACAACTCAAGAGAAAGGTCATGACCAATCGCTAAGCATGGCATGAAGATCTTTCCGCCCATTTCCAGATTGTCTTACTTTAAAGCTTGTCCCGTTAACATATGACATACATTGAGGGGGCAAATGTTAACCGACATTCTGGTCCGGTTACTAGAAGTATTGCAAGCCCACACAACTCGGCCCATTGTGTGGTTCAACGGCCCAGAAGTGTTGTCAACATCTTCAGGAATCAAGATAAGAAGGGATCGCGCGAGAATAGTCATCGCGACTCGCCAGACTGCTCTTAAACAATATAAGTCACGGATTAAGCGAACGCATGCAGAGCTGCATGATCGTATCAAGCAAATCTGGGGTCTAGCACCAGAAGACTCGAGTCGGGCCACTAGCAGAATGTCGCATCTCTTGGATGCGACATCCATCAGTATTGAAGACCGCCCACCCAGCACACGCCGACCACCTCCAAAAGCTTGCGCAACACGGCTAGTCGGTTCCAAAATCCATCCTTAGCTCTACCCATGCACCGCGTCCGCGCTTCGCATCACTGTGTTCCGTATGCCGAGCCGAGCTCCGAGCCGAAGGCGAGCCGGGCTTTGAGCCAAAGGCGAGCCGTCAGCGGGTCGGATCGCAGCGCTAGTGCGGGTCCGGGGCCCCACAGTCCCAGTGGCGATCGACCTAGCCAGTTAGGTCAAACAAGTGGGCACCTCCCGATTCATTCGATTTCCGCCAACAAGTGTATCACCCAGAATCACCGGCTCAACTCAAAATCAAGTATCGGCCAACAACTTCCATGATCTTCATATCCCTTAAAACTAGGCCACATCCACGTTGTCGTACCTCTCTCTTCCCTAATATCCCATGCCTAGCGCTCACAAGTTTAGTATAGAAATCGTACCCCCACGGGTATGGGTTATGTACCCCACTGGATACAAATTTCATACCCCTAGAATGGGGTATGAATTTCCTAGGCACGATGGAAGGGATCTGAGTTTATAGAGGACTATGCTCTAGGGTCCAAAATGTACTATTGTGGTCTCCTACTCCTACCTACTCCCACCTAACCACTCCACTATAAATACCCCCTCACTTCCTACATAAAGGGGGTAGGTCCAAGCTATCTCCCAAGCTTTGATGGCTTCCTAGGAAGAAGATATTCTTCCCCAAAGCCTCCTAGGCACCGCCCTTCTTCATACAAGGAAAAAGAAGAATATGCTCGGACCCATGAGCATACTCATGAAGGTTTAGCCCCGCTTTCAGACATCTACAATGACCTTTACATTTCCTTTGGATATTCCCGAATGCCTCAGAAATTTCTGGTCAAGTCATCACCTCTTCAACTCAACAAAGAAGAAGATGGCCTCAGCCTTCTCACCTCGGACCCCAAACCCCGTACCTTGAACCTTAGATTCCTTTTCTTGGACCCATTCGGGCTTTGACAACCACCTACCTCCGAACCTTGAGAACTCTTCGACTACTCCCGCTCAGCAAGGAAGATCGAAAACAAGGACTAATAGGATATTGTTAATCATGGTAACTTCTCGTAATAATGTCTTATTGTACTTTGTTGTAATGGAATAAAATCAATATAGCCTTCAAAGTGGATGTAGGCCCCGACCGGCCGAAGCGCTATAAATAACCATGTCCTTTACTTTCCCGCATATTATTACTGCATCTCCCATACTTTTCCGCTCTGGACATTTAGTTTAAATTTTGGAACTCATGGATGTTGACGGCAATTTTAGACGTCAACATCAACTAATTAAGATAAAAGACAAATCTAAAAGATATAAATTATATATGATCTTCCGAATTGACATAACCCTCGAATTATTTCCCATAGAAGAGACTAGGATAATAACTAGTACTTACGTAATTCTGGGACCATAACCTAGTATCTATAATAGTGTGATATTTTCAATTTGGCCCTTCAACAAATCAAAAATCACTCCCGTCTCTACGCATTCTTTCCACGATAGTTACATCTTTAAGCCTCATTTATTTTATTACTTTATTCGATCACATTAATTAGGATTTACACCGAAATAGTATAGCACATTTTAATTTACAAATGTGGTTCACATGTTGAAATTTTCCAACAATAAACATTTATCTTTGTTTTATCAAATCCAACTAAACTGTTATTGATTATTGGCAAAGGAGAAGCAGAATACAGTAGTAAACTATTAATAGTTGTTAAATTATTCGTTATTATCTATAGTAATTAGTTAAATCAGTAGAGAAGAGGATTAAAAAGGATAAAAGGCAAGAGACATTTAATTGAGAAATCTCACTCAATATTTGGCATTAAGTCCTATCTAAAGGCAGCCTTAACGTTTTGTTTTGATAAATTTTATGTTTATTTAAATATGTTACTGTGTTTGGCTTTGATGAGTGAATTAAATACTTTGTTGATTCATTGGATAATTATATGCAGAATTAAAAGCATTAGGCTATGATGTATAAGTCATATATTACTAATATTATGCATATAATGGTTGTGAACTTCTCTTTGTAAGATCTTTAATATTTGTTGAGAATGAAAAACTATGGAAACCTATTTAAAACCTTACCTTTGATTAACTATGTCTAATAAAATGACATGAACAACTTTATAAAATTTCTATTGGAAAATTGTATGTGTATAGGTGGGTGTAGGGCAGCAATGTAAGGTACATAGCTCATGTCCTATACTGAAATAAAAGAGGAAGCTAAGAATGGATTTCCATGTGCTGAGCTCCTAGGCTTCAAAAAAATTTCCCTAATTAAATAGGCTGTGATTTAGTCTAGAATAGGCTAAAGCATAGATGAAAGGGAATTAATAGGCTTTATGATGTTCCCTTTTCAA
The DNA here is from genome assembly GCA_030737875.1 of Allium sativum. Taxonomy (NCBI): domain Eukaryota; kingdom Viridiplantae; phylum Streptophyta; class Magnoliopsida; order Asparagales; family Amaryllidaceae; genus Allium; species Allium sativum. The sequence goes on along the minus strand of JASFAX010003214.1, from coordinate 6,913 downwards.
ACAACCATGGACACCAGACAATAGCAATATAAATACATAGTAATCAGTTTTTTCTGTAGTAAAAATGTGTTGGATGCATACATATGTATTGGCTGCAATGTTTGATATGAATGTATGGTTGAGATGGATGAATGTGTTTTATTCGCTTCTAAGGGAAGTGGGTACGCAAGGGAATAAAATGAGTCTAATAAAGGGAAAGACTTTGTAATGAACAAAGGGAAAATCAAGTCAGGGATAGGCCACCTTAAGTAACAGGGAATTGTGGATATTATGCAGGCTTGCACGTGGCATGTTTAAACCTAAGGATCTGGGTGATTAAGGGAATGACATGACCCAATCAATGTGCACATAAGTGTCAAGTTATAGTAGTTAGAGATGTAAGATGAGATCACAAACTATTTCAAGATAGACATAGGCCCACTATATTGCAATTGAGAATGTTGGAAGGGTGGGTTATGTGAATTTTAATCTGTTTTGGTGATTTATACATCTGATATGAATGAGTGACTGTATTTATTTATGTATTGAGCCATTCATGGTTATGTTTGGTTGAGTGGAAGGGACGTTGGTTGTAACAACCCGTAATTTTTAACGATTTGAATTCAGATTAAAACCAAAATTTTATTTTGAAATTATTTTATGATTTTTCATAATGGGAATTTGAAATTTGTAATACGTACAGTGAGATATAGCAGCTGTGAAAATTTCATCGGAAAATTTGACTGTTTGTCGGTCGCGCAATTTTCAGTGCAAAGCTACGCATAAAAGTTCAAATTTTAGCAATTTTAAAATCTCTCTGAAACCAATTCGGACAAACATGAAAATATTCTATTCGCTGTCACAAATCCAACGAAAAAATTCATTTCATGAAAATCGGGCGTTTTGACCTCCGTTTAATTGTTTTTCCATCCGTATTTTATGCTTAAAGGGGACCATAATGCCTTTTTGAACGGAGCATCCTGACACAGCAAATTATATACCGTTGCGTCTGCTCATCGCGCTTATTAGAAAAATATATTCATTTGTCAGTTTTGGTGCTCGGTTAGCGCTGAAAATGCGAAAAGGCATGCGCAGTTCATTTTTGGAACAAAGCCATTTGAGTTCAAGTGTCCATATTTGGATCCCGCGTGTTTTTCTGGACATTTCGGGCCTGCGAAACCCGACCTTTTATTTTATTAAACTGCCCATTTATTTTTTTATTTTCCAATGCTTAATAAGTGGGCATATTTAATTAACTTTTTTCAAAACAAACCATGCATATTTCAATGCGTTAATACTTGTTCATTTTGCTTCCAAATTGCACCAAATTCCAGTAGCCACGTTTTGCATGCAAGCTTCCCCTTTTTATGTTTTATCACATCCCATCTATCTGTTTTCCATGCATTCAGTCTTCCATTTTATTACATTGGTTTATTTATTTACTTCTATTCCATCTAAACGACGGTTTGTTTTTGAAATTTGAAACCATACGGTCAGCTTTAAAGTCGGTAGACTCATTCAAAAATACGTGTGCCTGAAATGTCGGTAGACATATTTAATTAAACGTGTGGGCTACCGAATTTAAAAACCCTGCTCCTATTCTTTGTTTACATATTAAACTTCTCACCATCCTTTTCTTCCATTTCATGCCAGCCGAAATTTATCCGTCACCTTTCCAAGAATCCGCCAATCCACCAGAAGCTGCAACTGCGCCCCACTTGCCATATTTGTTTACATTCCCCTTCTTCTGACGTGCATGCCACAAAGGGATACATGCAAATGAAGTTAGCCTATAGCAACCTTTTATCCATCTTCTCCTGGATTTCCTTTTTCATACATGCCACTTTTGCTTTCAGTCAAAAAAAAGGCGAAGCTTGGCAAACCGCATGCTCCTTCTCTCCATTCATTGCTAGATGTATGGGTTTTAGAAAAAAAAAGTGGATTCATTTTGAAGTTATGGCCTCATCCGTTTGTTGATGTGGGATCTTTGGTAATTATTTTGACGTTGAGAGTTTTTCTTCTTGCTCCTCAAAGTGCCTACAAGCCATGTGCCTCGTTCTGGTTGCTATGTATATATATAAAAGGATCTCAGCAATCTTTTATTTTCGGCCGAAGTCTATATAAAGCAATATTTCATTTTGTGTAACGTCCCGAAAATCCGTACACTTTGAGTTGACTAATAACACCACACGTCCAACTCAAATTGCACAGAAATACGAATCATTAGTAGAAAGAAGTTAGAGGATGAGAAATAGAAAGAAAGAAATATTAGAATAGAAGAAAATGAAGATCACAAACTCACAGCGGAACGAATAAAATATATTAGATAATATAACTTTTGAAATACAAATCAGTAAGTGTATATACATACCATTATCAGAGCACAACGGTTATCCCTGGAACAGTTATAAACACCTGTTTCCAGATACGAACATAATGCACAGCGGAAAAATATGATAGTCTATAGCTAACTGGTCAAGCCTCCTGCTTCAATCTCCTCCAAGTGAATATGTAAAATACCGACTACTTGACTGCCCATACAAATTTGGGCACCCAAGAGTTTAGGGAAAACAAACAAAATAAACTCTGGGTCAGTCATGGGACTGGTGTGAGTAAACTGCAACCATTTGTTTAACTTTCAAAAATTCTTTCGAAAGAAAAGTTAATCGTAAGACCGATCCACACATAAACACGGATGGTTTTAACCTTACGATAACCAAAACATTTTTGATACCAAATCCAAGGATATTAAAATAGTGTGTAAGTCAAATAAATAGAAATCTAGCGGAACGCTTGCATCTCACGCTCTATATATAATATTAAATCAAAAACCCGCAGGGCGCTTATTGGAGATTGGATTTCCAACATGACAAGGTATGGGACCACCTGCCGATAGTGCATCTCTAGAGGCGAATACACTGGGTTCAACAAGAACATCCTGCAACCCGGCCCACACATGACCGACCACTCATTTCGCTTGAGTGTATCGAATGTATATCACCAACGGTTGGGATCAGCAACCGTTTCCCGAAAGGGACAACATTGATAGATTAATGAAGCAAATGGAATTTCTCTAGATAGGTGATTATACATCCTAATGGGAGTGAACCACATAGCCATGTTGCCTGCCCGATTTTTGTCAATCCCCGGTTGTGAGGCTTGAGGTTTGAATTAACAGAACAGCCCTTGCATTTTTCTCTGTCTTCATAATCTCTTCAACATAAGTTAATTTGTAACGCTTATGCCAATACAGAATGGTTTTCAGATATTAAATCTGATCCCGGTCTCTCCATATTGACAACGGAGGTATAAAATAAATCAAAACTTTGATAGACGGTGATTTAACTATCAAAGAAACATTCATACAATCAACGGTCCTATTTCCCATTTGGAAAGTCTACCGATCAAGCATCAAATAACACTGGGCCCCTTTAAATCAATTCTTGATTATATTATTATTTCAAATTCCTGTTTCCCTATCTTTCGTATCCTTTTGAAGCTCGATTTCCCTTTCGATTCTTTGGAAAACATTTCCAATAAGTAATTTCTTTATTCCAGAAAATATCTCTTTTCCCCATTTAGAAAACATCTATATATATATATATATATATTAGTGAATCCTTATTTCCTATATTCAGAAAATATGCCGCGGTAATATTGGAAAATATTTTCAATTTCTCTTTTTAATTTCTCATTGACCAATTCATTTCATTTTCTATATGTAGAAAATATTTCTCATTTTATTGGGAAAAACATTTCAAATTCTTTTAAATTAACGCGATGTTACAAACATCGTTATTATAACTTAAAACATTAACCAATTATTAACTAACCAGAATGTTAACCAACCTTCACTATCAAAACTCAACCATTTCTCCATCAATCATGAAGTCAATCAAGTTGGGGTGTAATTACCTCTCAGACCTTAATTGAACAACATTCTTAACTTCGAAATAGTCAAAACTCACAACATCATCGGTTATGCGACTTTTGGATTCAATCTAAGAACACACTTTCTTTTACGGAAAAATATTAATTATAACGGTAGCGTTATAATCGCTATTTCCAAATATTTGATTTATAAAACATTTCTTTCAATGACAGCGTTACAATCGCTGTTTAGCTTTTATTATAATAGCAACATTAAAATCGCTGTTAAAACATTTGTGATAACAGTAGCATTATAATCGCTGTTTAGATTTACAAAAACATATATTATAACAACAGCGCTATAATCGTTGTTTAGATTTACAAAACAAGTATCATAACAACAGCGCTATAATCGCTGTTTTAAATAAAGTACCGTGTGCGACGCACACGCCTCCGTTGTTCATTTATAAACTCTGTTTATTTTAAACAATTCAAGTTCTCCTTTAAATGTATTTACAAGCTATACATTCTTTAACTTTTGAAATTAACTCAATTTGATTTCTATAAATCCCCTTTTAGATATATTATTGCAAACTATAGAATTAATTGAATATTGACCTTATAATGTATTTAAATTAATTCATAGGTTCATGTTAAATAAAATTTAATATTCTTCCGAGACATAAATCATTTGTAAAATTCGACATCGCCGAATTCCTATTTAAAATTTTATCAGATTTATCTTAATTAATTTTTATTTTCCAATCTTTGGAATATAACCCATCGTTTCTTTCGAAACCAATTTTCCCACTCAAATCTCTTTACCATTATTGCATTCAAATCCCACTTCAAATATCGGGTATCAACACCAATTACCACTTTGCTTATATAAATTCAACTTGAATTTATATTTATAAACATCGTTATAAATAACTTCTTGTTTTAATTCACTTAAACAAGTTTCAGTTTTCTTTCCATTTGAAATCTAATTTCTATTTTGGAAATAATTCCCTTTTAAAATTCAAATCTCTTTTCTACGGTCTAAAATATTTTACAGTATTTAAATACCAAAATTTATTGAGCTAGTGTAATTCAACCACAACAAAATCAATCATGATCATATATCATAAATAAATAAAGCAGTAAATAAAATGTTGAGGAATCCAGTTGGATCCCTCCAACCTGTTTCCCTGCATCCAAAGATGTTAATAACATCAATAATATTATTTCACATCAATATGAAATATCAGAACTAATAATCGACCAACGATGTAATCCTATCAACCAATTTTACCAACTATTCAACCAAGCGACCATCACACAGTATAAAAATTAATATAAATAAATTTAAACTTGTTTATATAGAATATAAACAAAGTAGAGTTAGTGAGTTTACTCACTTTATTTGCAGTTGACGGTTCTTCTTCTGTTTCGGATAAAATCAACAGCGTTTGATTTTTATCACGAATTTCCAGTGGCTAAATTTTCAGCGAAAGTAGTTCCACTTCATAGATTTCGCCGTCGCAATTACAACGTGACTGTTACCGTTAGATTCTGTTAACATATGATAAGTTAACACGACTACCATTTATAATGAATTAAATTATTATTAACGAGTTTAATTAACAAAGTAATTACCTTTAATTTATTTTAATCCCTTTCGGACCCGTTCTCTTTGCACCCCGGAATACATAGCAAAATACCAACCTCATTCTAGATTTATTTAGTTTCACCCTTCAAATGGCTCTCCACGCCCAAACAACTTCATAAACCAATAACATCGAAGTTATGAACATAAATCTTTTTTTTCTTTCTCTTTAATCCATTTCATTATCCCTAAATATTCCTTCTTCTATCTGTAAAACACGGCTCCTCCTGTATGCATATTTCAGAATTTCCGTGCTCCCCTTTCTTCTTTATTTAATCACCCACGTACCATCTTCCTTCAAACAAACGAACTAACCCACCATTTATATTAACCTTCATTAATCACCCTTGAGCCAACTTTAAATGCTAATACTTCTTCTTTGAATGAAACCCGAATGGTTCCTGTAACCGCTCAAGACAACTTCCCTCTTTTCTATCGAAATCACTAACAAACCCAGCAAATATTAAACTCGTACCCTCGTTTTTACCCTTCTGTTCCCATCATGTTTCACACAACGTCCATTCTCACTCCAAACTCCACATCAAACAACTTCACCAACTCGCACCCTGTTAAACACGTTATTAGTTAGGGCTTATAAACATTTTAAATTAGCATGTTAAATTAATTAATTAACCCTAAATCCTTAATTAGCGGCAATAAACCTCGTTTAAACAATTACCACTAATCGCACCTGTTGTTTTCTTCCAGACCAAAAGAATTTAACCCAATACCACTCCAGATAAGAAAGTAGAACAGCTCACCGCCTTCCACCCATTTCCACCGTAAATTCTGGCAACCGGATGCCACCCTAAAACTCAACTCCGATGTGCCTTCCTCCAACCCACCATGTCCTTAAGCGTCGCCTCATAAAATACACCACATCACCAGAAATCGGCAATTCCTGATCCTCGATTCAACCCACTTTCCGGTCGTCGTGGGTGATCGGACTCGACCAGACCAACCACAAAACCTTCCCCTTGACGCCTCGAACTCTGGCAAACCCTTCCCAACGCAACACTGTAGTCCTCCAAAACTCGAACTGCACACAAAATCTGCCATAACCCACAATAATACCATCGGTTGAAGCTTATGAGAAGAGGGATTCGATGAATCTAAGAACGAATTCTTTTTTGTTGTTGAGTATTTTGATTTTTACTTGTATTTTGAGGTGGTGATTTTCCTTGCTAGGGACGTGCAAATGAAAAATGAAATGGGTATTCCTGTATTTAAAAGAAAAGTAGATTAGGCACCACGACATTAAGCGCGTTGGCACACACGGCTTTGCACTTTCTTGGCTGGCACGGATTTGCAATTTATTTGCTGTCACGGTTCCTACTTATAGGTAGAATAGGTTTTGCTGTTTCTACAGAGAACAAGAGTACATTTCTTATTAATATATAGGTTTGTTGTTGAGAA